>JAVSBS010010634.1:25257-62410 GCA_033124195.1 Coracias cyanogaster
CCTTTTGCTCAACTTTGGCAGGTCCAGTTTTATCCCCTTCCCCCTTCAGACCTAGTTTAAAGCCCTCTCAATGAGCCAAGTCAGCTCAAATGCAAAGATTCTTTTCCCCCTTGGGGACAGATGAACTCCATCCGTTTCCTGCAGAACCCATGCAGCATAAAGCTCCCCATGTTCAAAAAACCCAAAATGCTCTTGGTGGCAGTCTCTCAGCCACATGTTAATCAGGTGGGTGTTCCTGCCTCTTTCAGTATTCTTCCCTGCTACTGAAGGAATGGCGGAGAACACCACTTGGGCTCCTGAGCCCTCAAACAATCCCCCCAGGGCCCTGAAGTCTTTTTTAATTGTTTTCAGGCTTATCTCTGTGGCATCATCGTTACCAATCTGAATAATCAACATGGGATAATAATCTGATGGCCGTACCAGATTAGGGAGTTTCCTAGTAATATCTCTGACCCCGGCCCCAGGTAGGCAGCAGAATTCCCTGTGGTGTGGGTCTGGCCAGAATATGGGGCCCTCAGTTCCTTTGAGAAGGGAGTCATCTATTACCATTACCCTCCTTTTTGTCTTTTTAGAACTAGTCTCAGTGCATGGGGGAGATTGACTAGCCCTGGGTGACTCCCCTGATGGACTTGATGGAGAAGTAGTGGATGGCCCATCCTGTGTTCAAGACCAGTTTAGATGGGGATTTGAGCAACCTGGTCTAGTGGAAGGTGTCCCTGTCCATGGCATGGGGGTTGGAACTAGATGATCTTTGAAATCCTTTCCAACCCAAACCATTCCATAATTCTTAAAAGACTATTTCAACTGGTACAAGTTAGATGTTGCTGAGCCAAATGACTAATGCAAGATTGTAAATTCACTAAAAGTCCAGAGCATTACCCTTGTAAGACTGTGGGCAGACAGTCTGATGTTGAGAGATGTCCTTCGAAAACTGACAAGTCTTTTCCATTATTTGAGATTTTAATTACTAAAACCTAGATATGAGGTATTCTTCAGCCAGGAATTGTGAAGAATATATCTATAGCTATATGTAAGGAACAGCAATGTGTGAAGCAAGTATATTAGTGGCTTCTAACTAGGGGAAAACTAGGGGAAAACTAAATGGTCAAATAACTACTTCTGATCACAGCTCCAGGTTATCTGTCATTAAGACAGATAATGACACCTGACCACATGACACTTTCCATGACAACTACCTAAAAGAGGTTGTAGTGAGGCTGGTGCTGGTCTCTTCTCCTGGGTAACTAATAAAAGGACAAGAGTTAATGGCCTCAAGTTGTGCCAGAGAAGGTTTAGGTTGGATATGAGGAAGAAGTTCTTTACTGAAGGAATGGTCAGGCATTGGAACAGGCTTCTGAGGGAAGTGGTGGAGTCCCCATCCCTGGAGGTGTTTAAAAAGTGGGTAGATGTGGTGCTTCTAGACATTATCTAGGAGTTAGGGAGATGTTGGATGAAGGTTGGACTAGATGATCCTAGAGTTCTTTTCCAACCTAAATGATTCTATGATTCTATTTTAAATTTTACTCTCAAGTTACAGTTGCACTTCTGGTGCTTAACCTCACTTCTATGATTAAATTCATCCTGGATGTATGGACCTGGTTGTAAATGCCATGACAACATTTGGGCTCTGATCCCAGTTTGGGTGCCAGTTTTGCTTCTTGTCTCTCTGTGTGAACTTGCCCAAGGAATGAAGTAACAGAGTTACACAGAAGAATTTAAATTGTATCATCCTTTGGTAGCTGGGGTACTGTTAGGCTTGTGTATTGAGTAGAATTAGATTATTATTATTATTCTGTGAGATCTAACATTTGAATTCTAAAATTGATAGTACATGGAGATCAGTAATGTGACATTTCAGAGATATTTATAAAATGAAATGAGAATATCAGCACTATTTATCCTAGTTGTTCTTCAAATCATGTTATTCTGGAAAAATCAAGATTCTGTGCTTAGCTACCTGAGGCCAGAGCACACATTTCCAGGCAAATGATAGATCTTTATGAATTTTCATTTACACAGAACTAATAATCAGCCTGATGTCAAGAGGGACAGGATGATGTGCAAAAATATTGCTCCTCTGAACAACGGCTCAGTCTGAATGGTCTCCTCAGGGACTCTACCACCCCTTGAAATTCAAGAATGGCACTGAATCAAAAGAAGTTTGTGGTTCTGATAATTAAAGAGAGCTAAACTCCACATAAAAGTTAGTCCACTGCTCACGCATGCCATGAATGCATTGCACACACAGCATTCTGCACAGGAAGATAGATTTCTTTAGAACTCCTTAAAAAACAGGTTGAGTTACAAAGGCAAGAATCCTCTATGAAGAATGATGTATCTTCCTAGCAGTGTGTTGATGAAAAGATTAATTCACTCTTCTCTTGAAAACAACAAATAGAAAGTAAATAACCATGTCAGCAAAGAAGACCCAGTCTGCCTAATGGAGTCATTCCCTCATGCAGTACTGTAAGGTTATGAAACCAAGATCAATAAAATACATCATTTCCTTGGTGTGAAGATTGTCTGGAGTGACCCCGATACAGAGAACTCTTATCCTGTTTTACTTATCCCTATATATTTCCTATGGTAAGTGGGAGGAAACATGCAACAAGAAAAATTAACCCTGGTATTTTATTTTTTTTGTGCACAATTAAAAAATACTTCAGAAAATAAAACTGAAGTGAAAGACCCCAGAGCAAAACTTAGTATTTCGGTCGTGCATTCATTAACAAAGAGTTGGTTGGCAATTAATTAATTGCAGTAATAATGTTCTGCATTGGAAATCACTTATCTTAACCAGAGGGTCTCAAAGGAACAGGAACACTGAAATGTCTTGGCCATGATACAAACGAGAAAATCCATCCAGGCAAACTGTAATACATAGCAGATTGTGTGAACCTTGTTTCATGAATGAATCAGAGCCATGACATCCTTTTGGAGATAACCCATTGGCTCTAAGATGGTGAATTTAGTCCTACTCCTCACAGATTAATGTCAACCTTACAACAAGCTTCAATAATTTAAAAAATAACATGGAAACCACTTGTACACATGGAGTACAATCCAGAGCTCACTGAGTTCCATGGAAAATCTCATTCCCATTGATGTCAGTGATATTTGCATGAAAGTTCTTTAAGGGATCTTCTGAAAATAGTAACATTGAGCATTGTGTTAATAATTTAAAGCTATTTCTCAATAGTAAATCTAATCGGATTATGAGTGCAATAAATTCAGGAAAGATCAAGAAATCAGATTATTTTTTTTTTCAGAAAAATGTGCAGCTTGCTTCTTTATTATCCCCCATGAGTAACTTTCTAGACATAAGACTTTTCTGAAAGTCTTCAGGGAATATGCACAAATACAACTATATCTTTTTGTTATCAGAATTTGACCAGAAGCTGGGCAATTTGGCCAAAATTTGGGGCACTGAATCTGGATTGTTGGTTAAGACACAAAAATAATACAGAAATTTACTTGTTTTACAGGTCTTATGTTGTTTGCAGGCTTCTGAAAGCAATTATGATAGATTGATAAAATTAATATATTGAATGATTTTGCTATAAAATAATTTAATTTTTAGCTTTTAGATCTTTGAGATATGTCTGTCACCCAGACACTCATTCAAACCAGATCCCAGCCATGACAGGGGCCTTAAGCTTAGATGGCACTTTGGTCTCTCTTGTTGTGTGCCTACTCACATCTGGCCCATAGAACAAGAACTCCAAACTTCACGTGTCACATTGATGGGAGCCATCTCCAGAAAGAGGACTGCAGCCATATGCCAGATTTTTTACTGGTTGACTTTTCACTTTGGGTTCTTGCATTCATCACATGTACATTGGTTTTGGAATCCGCTTTAAAATGTCTGCACTGTGGTGCACTGCATGTCACAGACACGTTAATTCATTTAAAATTTATTTGGGCTCTCCTTGCCATTCCACATTTCATGACATTGACACACTTGTCAGTAATAAGTCTCTGGGTCTTTGAGTGAGATTCAATGACTTGTAGTGTACAAAATGAGTAACCCTATGACCAGATGACCTTCAATACTGTGAAACGATTAAGCAATTATTCTGCATATTTAGTTTCTGCATATAATGCATACTACAAAATTAATATTTTAATCACAACAACAGACATGCAAAATGATAATAAATGTATTATATTTAAAGGACTAGTCCAGATTTCACATCTTTATTACAGTTAATAGAGAGCCAATGCAGACTAAATCAGAACCCAAGAGCAGTCAAAGCTCTTTAAGATTATTTCTAAGTTTCTCTGGCACTATCAACTCTTTCTACTTAATCCTTACTTAACTTTTACTGTAATGTTAATTATGTAAAATAGAGACCTCCTGCAAAAAAAGGAAAAAAAGTTTGAGGCTCTTTTCCGCTTTTCAGATGAGGTGTACAGTTTAAATCTAGGTACCTTCACCTTTTGTAAAAGGTGATTTACATCTTTTGTTAGTGTTGCACTGCAGACAATTATATTTGAGTTATTAACGGAAGAAGAAAATAAATTTTAAGACTGAAGAATTTTTGTGGCCCAACGACAAAGAAAAGGAAATTTAAATTGAAGGAAGTGTGTACAGAAGTGGACAAAAAGGATGGTGAAGGAAAATAACCTGATTTTTCATTTGGATAACTGAGAGAGGCTGTCAAACGTTTTCACCTCCAGGGCTTTTTTTGAATTAGCACTAGTTTGACAGTTGCTGCTGTGAGGTGCCTCAGGATTAAAAGTGTGGAGAATAGAGATGTCATTCTAACTCCAAGAGAAGATGACATTCGGTAGATTTGTATTGGATTGCATCTTTATCACAGTAAAAAGCATGTCTCACTTCTTCTAGTAAGTGTCTTGCTTGCTTTTCATTTTCCAGACACCGAAAAATGCAGACTGACAGTCTGATTAGCTCTCATAACTTCCATTAATGATTCTTCATTCAAGCACATTTTAAGGGACATTTATTCTCTAAGATCGAGGATACAAAGGACAAGGCAATAATGCTATGCCAATTATTGTCTCCTTTCAGGTGTCCCTATGAAATACAGAAGTTATTATGTTATTCAACCAAAATGAGAAAATATTAATCAGTGTCATCACTGAATGTAAATGTTGTCTCCCATGAGAGTTCTACCTGCAATTGAACTATTTGGAAAACAGCATGGATAATTATATTACCCATGTCTGTTTAATTCATATTCAAAAGAAGTCTGAGTATTCATTAAAATAGAAAAAAATGTCCTGGTGATAGGTTTTTTCATGAGCTATTTTCAGGAGCTATTGCTAAAGTTTCACTAAGTAAAAACTATAAAAGAATGTTCTCTGTGTTTTGGAAAGATTAAGATGTGAAGGAATGGATTAACTTGCAGGGAAATCTCTATCCCTCAACTCCTCCTTCTTTTACATGTATAAAAATGATTACAACTGCATAAGAATAAAATTTGAAGACATTTGCAAAAAAGATACTAATTTTGAATATTAGTCTAGGATACAAAAAAAAAAAAGAACAAAAAGGACAAGTTAAAGGATAACATGTTCAATGTTTCTTAAATGTAAGATTTTTAATATGTAAAATATTTTGCAGCTGAAAATAAGATCATCTTAAATGGTTACTCCTTTATGAAGTAATGGCATCCCTGTTTTTTTCTGAGCTTTTTCTTTTTTTGCATATTTAGGTTCAATATTAATATGAATAAAAGAGTAGTAAACTAGGAGTCTCTATAAATGAAGTGTTTTAACTAAGTGGCATCCAGACTGTGAAAAATAAAAAGTCTTAAATGCGATGAGTTCAGAGGCAGAAATAGCAACAGCGTTTATATCTACTGCAGTGTTAGTCTTAAAACTTGCACTTCGTATTGTCCTCTCTGTAAATATTACCATGTCAGCACAGAAGCCTAAAGTTGATTATTTTATTTTTTCAAAAAAGAAATGAACTCATCTAAATTTATGGGAAATTAATACTTCTATTCTTTAGCCACACTCAGTCTTCTTCTGTGATAATTATTTTCACTCATGATGACCTAACAAAAAGAAATCATATTCCCTATTTAGGTTTTACTTAGCCTGACAAAATGGAACAAGCATTTTAGTCTCCTGTGGTAAAATAATCTGTTCTTTTTCTTAAACTTCTCTATTTTCCTTGAATTTACTTCATGATTTCTATGGAAAATGTGTTGCTTAATGCACTTCAGTTCCACATTTTTGCCTTTTTCTTGATGGCCTTATAGTGACATCTTTCAGACATCCTATGATGAACTAGGGTCTTCTTTTCTTGCCATTTCTGAACAAAAAGCTTCTAGATCATTTGAGAAATTTTGGTTGCTTATTCTTGACTATCTGACCTCTCAAATTTCTTTTAAGTTCTATTCTTTTCCTCCTTTAATCTAACAATTCTTCCATGGGAAGAATTTTATTCCTGCAGAGCTGTCCAGCTTTGAATCATCAGTAAATTCTATCCACTCACATTTAATCTCTTACACCAAGATCATCAATAAAACTTTCATAAGACTCTTATACAGATCAGTCATTGAGACTCTTTCCTGTTTTCAGTACCATATTTGATGATCAAGCACTTTGGTTACCTTTAAAAATATTAAAAATCCTATTTTTTTCAATGTCTACATTAATTACGCATATGACCGTTCATGAGGTACATCACTGAAGCTTTAATTAAATCTGTTGCAAGGAATCTATTAAATCTATTAAAGGACAGATTAGACTAGACATTTTGTGGTTTATTACCCTATCTACTAATTCTCTTTGGATAAGACCACATATGCCAAACAAACTACAAAACATAGCTAAATAAGACAAATATTTTTACTGTAGTGGTACCTCTAACCCTCAGTTTTATATTACCATGCCTTAAACTAGTGAGAGAATTATGACTGATTGAAATATTCCTGTACTCAGTTCAGGTTTATATTCTGTGCATACAAAGGAGAATGAAAAGACAATCTTTTTTTTCTAGATCGTTGTTTTGCCATAATGTTCTGATCGTAATATGAGAAAGTCTCCCAGAAAATGATTTATACCATGTCCTGATCTCCACAAAGTCAAGACATCATGTTAAAGTTGTTGGGTCGGCCTTTTTTTCAAAACGTATTTAGTTTCTGCTAGGAATAAACTCAATGTGTAATCAGAAATCCAAACTCTTGTTAGGTTTCTGGAGTTTCAAGCCCACAGTTCAACTTTTTGGCTAGGACTTGCCTTGAATTTCCATGTATAAAAACACAAGCAAACAATCTACAAAGATATGGCTTTTTTAACCAGTAAAATGAAGTAACACTTCATGGATTTGTATATGTCTTATTTTCCTTCTGATCTTTTTTCTTTGCAAAATGTTTAAGTTGTCACATTTGTAGGACAAAAACTGAGCTCCTCCAAGGAGGAGTTTAAGCGTGGGTGGACAAGAGGCATGCTCTTGCTTTTCTCCATAATCTGCCCCCTATTCGAAGACCTTGCTCAAGAAAATGAAGGAATAAGTCATTACTCATATTAGTCCATTAAAATGTTTGTCTCCTGAGACTGACAGCAGTACTGTACTGTACTCAGATGATAGGCTCTGACTTGCAACCACTAGCTCACTTCATTTAGGCAAAATCTATTAGGAAATGATGACCACATTCCTGGAAACCTTCAAGGTTAGATTAGACAAACCTCTGAGCAACTTGACCTAGTTGAAGAAGTCCGTGCTTGCTGCAGGAGGGTTGGACTAGAGTGACCTTTAAACCTTCTAACCCAAACGCCTTCTAACCCAAATCGTTCTATGATTCTACAATTATTGACCTTAACTGCATTTGAACTGGTGTAACAGAGGGGAAAGGCTGTTAATCCTGTTATGACAATGCATCTCTTGGGATAGTTGCTCTGCAAAATTGTTGCAGAATGGGGAGGGATTTAGGATGGAAAACTAGAGGAGCCATAAAAGACCAATGCAATGAAAAAAAAAAAAAAGAAAAAAGTAAATCCAGGCATGAAAACCAGCTGTGAGTGCATCAGCGCATTTATTCTTTTGCAGTTGTCCTAAAGCTTACCATTAATATATATTTTCCCAGAGCACTTCCCTTACCAGTTATCCTTATTTTCAGATGAGAATTATAATTCTAAAAGGAAAATTTATTTTTAAAAATATCTACATAAAATTACTGCTAATTAGCCTTCTCTAGGCAATGATTAAATGGTTTAGGGCATTGCTGTTATTTATTATAATGTTTGCTACAAAACAACTTCTGAAGCAACCAGCGATATACATAACTCTTGTCCTGGGCACTGGGAAGACAGAATGATTTACAATCATGCCCTAAATTGCTTACAATGTAAACAGAAAAGCACAAAAACTATAAATAAAAAATATGGAATATTACATGGCATATCCATGGAAAAATGTTTTGGAAACTATTGCATTAATTCTACACTACTTTGGGAAAGATTCACAAAATGAAACACAAAGGGAATGATGGTGTTAAAAAGGCAGAGTCAGGAAACGGTAATAAATCAGGGACGGAAAGATAAAGGGAGCCAGTGAGAAGGTGACTGAAAAATTGTGGAGACTATGAAGTAAAGAATAGTAGGAAAGTAAGCTTCCAGGACAGGGAATCTTGCCAACACATCTGATATAAACAGGGCATACTACACTTCCCGTATGTTCACAAAGTCAAGTTAAAACGGAGACTTTAATTTTAATAGCTTGATGAGAGACAGCTAGATGTGGCTAAATAATGGGTTTCTGTTCACTAGAAAAATTGCAAGATGTCAAAATACTTTCAGATGAAAACAAAGTTCTCTATATAACTTTACTAGATTGGTTTAATAATTTCATTTAGATATTTTATAATTTTAATATTTCTTCATTTGTGATGTAATATTCATCTTGAAACAAAAATATTTCACAATTATTAAAGTTTTTGTTCAAGGAAATAAAAAAGTCATGATATAAGATTTTCTAATTGTTTTACTTTCCTTCCAGTATGATAGAATACAATTTTGTCCAAGCTAATCTCATTTCACATAAACAAAACAATTGAACTGTTTTTTTGTCTGAATAGTACTGAATGAGAGAAAACTATTTGCATGAATTTTTCCAGCCAGCTTTTTTATTAACATCCTCAATTTCCCGTGGTTGAATTGTAATTTTAATTAATTTTATAAATGAGACTTTAATACAAAAATTCAAACCATGCTGTGAATATGGCAAGAGGGGGATTGGTCACTTCTGCATCCTGTGAGCTGGAACTTGTATGCTGTTGGGAGTGGCATTAATATAGATTCTATGGCCTCAATTGTCCCTGAGCCACTTACTGAGCAAGGACAACAATTGATGCATGAAAATAATTTTAGAGAGCACAGAGCTATGTAAAAGGATGTGAACTCTGAAATGGAAGAGAACCACAAAGAAATAGCATGGGATCCATAAGCTTTACTTATCCAATTGAAGTACAAAGCCTGCAGTTGCTTGTTTAACTGAAGATTTGTACATACTCTGTTTTTCTGGCCATGAGATGACTCATTCGCACACCCCACTCCAGGATTGTCAGGTTGGTTTTAGATCAGTACGTAGAAATAGAGTTTCTCTCTCCTTCTGCAGGAAAAGGTGACTCAAGTCTATATTGATTTTTGGTTTTATCTTGCCCCTTACATTTACTTTTGGCCAGGGAAAGTGAAGAAAATTGTCAGATTTTTGCTCAGTTTCACTGGGATGGGAAAAATCAGAAAGAGAAGAAAAGTTCCCCATGGTATGTATAGCAAAACTGTTCTTATAATTGTTTCTCTGTGATTCTCAGAGGATCTAAGTCAGCAAAATTCACTTCACTTGCATTATTTAGCATTCTCCTCCCTGTGAAAACTGAACTTCAGTAAAAATCTGATGATTTTTAACAACTTGTTCACATTTTTAGATGCTTGCTTTTTGTAAAGCATAGTGATCTTCTGCAGTGTAGACTTTTATGCAACATTCTATTCAAGCAACATATAAGAGATCCTGCCACTGAGATTTCTCTTCCTTTGTTTTCTCCTTTTGCTGAGCTTCAGCTACATGACATGCACAGTAAGAGTATGATACTGCTTCAGCAAATGAAGAATGTAACTCCCAGAAAATCATCATTCTTCTTTCAAATATAAAAAGCACTTCCATGACAGAGAACATATGAGATATTGAATGATATACCTTTATTCTCTCCAACAGTTTTATTCTATCTTTCATCTCTTATAATTACACTTTATTTCTGTGAAGCTTTTTCTGGCTCTGTATAGTAAAAAAAAAAAGACATATCCACCCATAGACTGAATGTGAATGACAGCTGATCTTGACTACAGACTGGAGTCATTAAATTTAGAAGGTATTTCAGGTTGGAAAGTTTGAGTAATATCAAACAAAGCTCATTTAAAGCTACACCCTTTTCAGAATGGAGTGGCACATTTAATAATTATATGAAATGGCTTTAATTTCTAACACCTATTCCACACCTTTTTCATTTCCATAAGATTGACAGGATAAGAATACTTAATGCCCAAACAAGAAATGCTAATACTCATAACCATTGAACTTTTTGTATTTTCTCACTGTAACTCCATGACTGAAAGAAAAATTGTTTCCTACATAATTTCTTCCACTGTGTTCCTTTCAGTATGGAAAAGAACAAAGAAATCCGTTGTTTAAAGCTGTAGATTTACTAGACCTACCACTGGGTTATTAATCCAAAAGATACTAAAAAAACGTACTAAAGATGCAACATACCATCTAGGCAGAACTGTTTTAAGAGGAAATTGGTTTGTATATTCCTTTTATTCATATTTATTTGACTATCTTTTGCAGTGATGAATAACAAATGTATATATACATAACAAATCTCCATATGTCAAATAGATGTCAACACATGGAACAAAAAATATTATTCCATGCTACACCAGAAATGGGTGTCTGAAGCCAAACATATTAGTTTTTCTCTTACTTAGCATTCTAAACTGTAGACAATATCCCTTGAATAGGCTGAGATGGCCCAGACAGACTGCCTTGTAAAGCAAGAAATCCACACATTTTGTTTATTGCTCCTCCTAGTCCATACTGTGATGTTTCTTGTCCAATCTTTGTTTCCAACAAAACAGAAAGAAACCCTGTTTTGAAAGATCTTTTCCTTCCCCCTCCCCAAATCCCCTTCTATTTTTAGGTTTTTCCTAAAGATTTTGAAACTCTTTGTCTGGAAATGAGGCACTAAAAATCAGTAGGGGATGCTATGGACTGTTTATGCATTTGACAGTCCATGTGATTGAGTGTCACAAAGTCAGCTGGCCTGAAACATTCTCCTGGAGTTTAGCTTCCTATATGCAACACTGAGAAAATCAAGACACCCCTCTGCTTTCTTGGAGATCCTCGTATTTGCTTTGAGCCCTTTCAAAACTATTAGAGGTGGAGGGCAGAATAATAAAAACAGAATAAAATGGAATGGGACCAAATAATTCATAGGACTAAGACAACGTCTTTTGTTCTAGCTCAGGTGTCCCAGGACATTCCCCAGTAGAGTGTTCTGGCTGTGTGCTGAACTAAGGTCTACACCATACAAGGTTACAAAATAATGTCTTTGAGGCAACTCCCTGCACTTTCCAAACTCCCATGTTCATTCATTCTTAATTGCAACAGCGACAGGAACTCATTTCTAACTCACTTTCCTGTTCTTTGGGGAATAAATGGGTGACATTCTTAAATAAAAAAAAATGAACTGGATTAGGCTCATCAGCTGTGACATCAATGGGTGGTTTACATCTCTGGATTTCCCAAATTAATTTCTAATTTGCATACTTTTGTAAAATTGTCTACTTTGTGTCCATCAGATTTAAACTATGTACGGTGTTAAATATTCTTGATTCATCCCTAATAGCACATACCCAGTAGTTAATAATACTGTAATCAATTAGAATAATGGTATTATAAGCAAAATTTTATTTAAAGTAAGCAACATCATTAACGTAGAAAGTTCTTGTTTTCTGCAATGAATTACCTTACTTTGGTGTCAAGAGTCTCCTTCTCAAGATAAATTTGAAGTATACTTGCTGAAGGTATACTCTGTTCTATGACTTGGTCATACTATTCTTTGCACACCAAAGTTAGATGACATGGCTGTTGTGTAAATAGTGCTACCTGTCATAGAGCATGAAGAAGTAATTTTCTTTTCATTCCATATAAGCATGTAGAGGAAGGCTCTGGAAACAATAAAAATGCTGCTCCTACTTGATGAACAAGGAGGGCTGACAATCAGATATCTAGTATCTTCAAACACCCATAAGGTCAAAATTTCAGAGTTCAGGAAGATTAGCAAAGGAAGAAGAATCCAAAGTTTCATTTTTTTCTCCATCCCTTTAAGACCTTAAAATACTTAGAAAAACAGTATAACAATTAAGAAATTACTTGTTATGGAATAAGTCTTTATCATTATTTTGATTGTTTCATGATTACCAATCAATGAAGACCAGATTTAGAAATGTAAATCAGTACTTACAGTTATCCTAAGCCTAACCTTCGGATTTATTCATACCACACACCTGAAGGAATGCTGATTGAAAATCTGTTTGGTTTGCAGATCTGAAATAAAAATTCATTCTTTTGTTAAGTATTTGAAACAAAGAAATGTGATAAAAAGGGGATTTTTTTCTTTGCTTTTAATGTGCTTTATATAATAATCCAGTGTTCTCTCACAGTTTTATTTTCAGTATAGCAGACCCTGAAATGTTTACAGACTTTAAAAATAACTCCTCAAACAGAGACATTTTAAATTTTATTTTAGTTATTCCATTTGTCCACTCTTAGAAAACTCCTTTAAATTTAAAAAGATCTTTTTTTAAAAAAAAAAAAAATCTCTTTTAGAAAAAGATATTTTCAATCATGAGCTGCGTTTCCTCCAGAAGCTCCATTTTGAAGATAAACATTCAGGTCTATAATTTTTGCTTTTTGATTGCCAATTTTTACACAAAAGGAAGCAAAACACAGCAACCTATAACTTTACCACAAAACTGGTGCCAGCATATATCTAGAAAATATATTTCTTTCTACTTTCAGGTTGTGTTCATTTTTTCCACCTTTCCTGCTCCAAAAATGACGTGTACATTTCTAAAACCTTTAAAATCAATATTATATCATGTGTGCTGCTCTAGGACATGCAGTTGTGATTAAAATTGGCCCTATTTACATGGTTAAAAAATTTGCCGTTTTCCAACATAAAGCAACAGTTGCATCAAGTATCTCATTTCTGTCACTCATGCTAAAGTAAAGGTGTGCTGTAAAGGTTAGTGAATTAGTTCTCTTGGGTCCCATTCCTGCCAAATAAAATCTGAATTCCGTTATGCAGCATTTTTCACACACTTTACTTGGAAAAAATGCTGAGTTTGCTTTCTCTTTCATGAATAAACTTCAGTGAACTGTATTAATCCATTAAGCACACCGAAACATTGGTGGAACTAACCCTGGAGTACCAGGGAACAGACCACGTGACTTAATAAATCATCCCCCATTCATCACCTTTGAGACTTAATAAAAATGCGTTACAGAATTGGCTTCACCTACATTACTGGGGTCCTGTGCAGAAGTGCTGCCTCTGCCAGGTTATATGTTACTTGACCCACATAAATAAGACCATTAAAATAAGGAAGGGAAGGATAATCAGAAAAGACGGAAAAGCACCTTTTGTATTTCTTTTCTCACAGCCATCCCCCTGATTCAAGTACATTTGCATCTGCCTTCTTAAAACATAAGAAATGATCTAATTATTTATAATCAGACAGGATTTTGTGTCCATATCATCCCTGTTGCACTCCGGGCACAAGCGTCTGTGCCGCCTCCCAAAATGGAAGAGGATCGAGGGCAAAGCAAGGTACTACCCCAACAAGCTCATAGGCAACCACAGAGATCAATGAGTATTTAACAGGTTTATTACCAAATATGTTAACATAAAACCTTATTTACTCTATGGAGATATTACGATATCAAAGGACGCCACGCCCACCCACTCACTCCCCCTTAGTCAACCTGGTGTGGTGCAGTGCGTGCGTGTGAGTATATGTCGTTTTCTACCCTTTTCCGGTGGGTGGCGATGTTCGGGTCGACGACACTCGGCCGGTGGGCTCGGGCAGTTCCGATGATGATGGCGACTTGCCAGCTTTTCGGCACGATCGGAGTCTCTCTCCAGTGGCGATGATGACGATGGTGATGATGGCGGCTTTTTGCCACAATTTTTTCGTCAGCGGCTCGCGAATTGGCAGCAGCATGCGGCTTCTTCAGTATGGCGCTAGTTTGGAATGGTGTGGCTTCTTCAATGCAACGCTCCCAGCTTGGGGCAGCAGATTTCTTTGGCATGGCGCCCCTGGCTTGGGCGGCACCAGCGACAGCTTCTTGCTGTAATTTCTTTTGGTTTTAGGCATAACGCCCTCAGCATGGGGCGGTGCTGGTGATGCGGGGCAGGCAGCAGCTTTGCTTGGCACTGCTTCCACGATGGCACTGGTTTGGAGTAACGCAGCTTCTCCCCTCCCCACCATGCTTGGTTCAGGCTTCCCTAGCAGCGGTGGAAGGCACTTAGATTCTTAGAGTATCTGGTTTCTTTAAGCGACTAGACGCTCAGATTCTTAGAGTGTTGGACTCCTTTAAACAGTGAGACAGCAGCTTTCCCTCCCTGACCTCTGGCTCCAAACCTTTCGGCGTTTGAACTTGGCGCCGTTCCAGAAGAGGCCAGCAGTGGCATGGGGGGGGTATCTGCTCTTCTGCCAGCAGCTCCTATAGCTGCTTCTTCCTCCTTGCTCTCTGGCAAGGCAGCAGTTCATGCAGGCTCTCCAGTGGCAGTTTTCCTCCTCCTCCCCCTCCAGCCAAGAGGCCTGGTGGGAGGAGGGGAGGGAGGCTTGGGAGTAGAGAACCTTCTCTCTCGAAGGTCGCAAGGGAAAGAGGGAGGTTTTGTTTTCTTTTGAGCTTTTATAGCCTGCCGCGTCTGATATCACGGCTTCCATCTTCCGATTTCCTGTTTCCAGAAGACTCCCCGCTGATTCATGGGAGTCGTAGTTCTTTTTAGCTGACTTAAAAAGACATTTCAAAAATAATGGGTCCATTTGCCACACTTCCTCAACATAAATAAAATTGCATAGGTCTAATAAACAGTAAGTATTCTCAGAGCACGGTATGATATAGATGTTTATCCCGCTTGCGTAGGAGCTGTGAGATCAGTATCCCCTAGTATGGGAATCATTTGAAGTCCTACACACCTATTAAATCCTACTAATAGGCTTTATATGCAGTAGTAGCTAGAAGTCTTGTCAACAAGGTCCCTTGCCAGAGGTTTTCAGAGAAACCAGGGAGAAAGAGAAGGCTCTTGCTTGAGTAAAAAAATGGTTAAAAGGACAAAGAACGTGAGCTCAGGTGGTTGCATGACCAAAAGAAGCATTGCAGGGACCCTGCCATTCAACAATTTACTGAATGGTTTGGAAAAGTGTGAAGAGTAAGGTTATAAAAATTGCTGGCAATCCTAAATTATTCAGGGCCAACAGTTAAGTGTTGCAAGAGTATTTCTATTTAGGTAGATGTAAAATAAATCAACTCATGAAAACAATCCTAACTTTATACCCATGGTAATGGGATATGAGCTGCTCTTACTGAGCTGCGCAAGTAAGATCTTGGAGATATAACAGAGAAATATTTTTATGCAAATAACAGCTGTTAACCATCAAATCACACCCTAGGAAAGGAATAGGAAAGAAGACAAACATGGAAAGCCATGATTAATTTGTGTATGAAAACACCAAGTAAATTTATTCCCCCTCACCCCCTCCACATTTTCAAAAAGGGTAAATGAAAATTTATTTGCCAAGGATTTGGTAAAGATGAAAAAGATTTTAAGACAGGGTTTCCTTCTCAGATTATCAAAGGAGTGAAACAACTTCAGTATAAGGGATGATCAAGCACATACACTTGAGCTCTTCAGCCTGGGAAAGAGATCTTTGGGAGAGAGTATGACAGAGGTCTACAAAAATAAGGGGAGTTAGCAGGGAAAAGACTGCTCCTTGTATATTCCACTGTAAGAACTTGGGATATCAAATAAGGTTGTAAGTGGCAGGTTTAATATTAATAAAAACCAGATAGCTCTTTGCATAGCTTGGAATCAAGCTGTGGAATCCTTGCTACAGCATGTTGGTGAACCTTGCAAGGCTGAAAAATTATTGCATAAAATTTTGAAACAAAAGTCCAGAGAGATACAAAGAGAGGGATACAGATAAAATAACTGTGGTGAAGACTCTGAGAAGCAAATATATTCTACAGTTATCCTCAGACTTGGAAGAATTTTGTTTTTGAAGAACACCGTATTTGTATTAAGTCCACATAAGCTGCTAAGGGTTGTCTCCCTCTGATAACTGTTAAACATTAATGATTAACTCCAAGCTCCACTTGAAACCATGAATAAGCCCAAATTAAATATTGGATAGGGTCCAGATTCCACACATTCTTTGGTTCCTCACTAAAACTTTACATCATGTTACAAAGAGTAGGTTGAAATCTAGCAGTTGTAGTTTTTTTCTATTAATTTATTTATTCTGTTCATGTATAGCTGAGAAAAATCTTTCTTTCTCCTCTATTCTCCTTAAAGAGTCTCTGCATGGAGCTGCCATACAAAACATGCACAGTTAACAGAAATCTTCAGGCATATCTCTCTGAGAAACTACTACAACAACAAATTACTGATTAGAGAGAAGACTGTGTCCATACAGGGAATAAAAATCCTAATAAATGTGTAGCATGAAGTTGCCAATAAAATTATTGAATTAAATACCTTGGAGAGACTTTATCAAGTAAGTGTCTGAGACAATTCTCATGTACTGGCCCACTCTTACAATGAAACTTGCAGAAACACACAAGAGAAAAATTTGCACAAAGTTTTGTGTGTACAAAAAATACAGCAGAAGCAATATGAAACTAGTCCTACATTTAACTGAGTGAAATGAAGTACAGATAAATGGCAGAACATCCAGTTATGAGATCTTCATTGAGGGATCCTGATCTGCAGTGTAAAAATGTATCAACTATGGAAATCAGCTTTATCAGAGGGTGCGGAAAATTTGGCACAATCTTCATCTGAGAAATAACATGGTCGTGTTTACACACCGAGTCCATTGGAGGTCTCATATCAAGCAGTATTTACCCCAGTGTCTTCTCTCATGCAGTAGTCAACACCATATATTTTGAGGAAACTGGAAGCTATTTCATAATGGATTTACTGTCCCACAAGTGAAATACCTTTCACTTTCTATCACCAAAATCATGATATGTTTTTTAATGTTAGTTTTTCACCCTAGCTGATGTTACTGTAGTTGTTTGGCATTTTCTTTAGATATGTAAAAAGGTTTCCTGGGCCCTCGCTGCATCTCAAATAATCCTTTAATGAGTACAGATTATGAACAGAGGTCATACTGAGGCACAACCTTGAGGTTAGCTGACCAGCACACCAGCAGAGAAAGTCTAAATCCATATAGCCTCCGAGTGAGGATCCTAGCATGCACCTACCAGTAATAAGGACAGGTCAGGCATGGCATAATCAGCCTTGCAGTGATGGTGTAACCTATCTCTCCCTTCCTATAGTACTGCCTTGTCACCAATACCAGGCAGAGATACCAGCTGTGGAGCACTTTCTAGTTGTGTTGGCCTTGACCCAATCTACTGTAAGGGGGAATTAAATCTGTGGGCAGAAGCAGTGCCCTTCAAGTGTGTGGACACTTGAAGCTAGATGTCCTAGATCAATTACTACATCAATGACAGCCTTGCTCAGATGGGATTGTGAGCCACGTAGAAGAGCATTTGCTCTCTCCCACCCACTTCCCTGCTTGTTAGCCGATTAACCATGTGTGTAATAGGATCTAAAGCTACAGCAGTAGTAGTGACCTGGGCCTTGGATCATTACACATTTTGGATGTTTGTTATGTCATAGGTTTGATTTTTCTTGACTTCTGAATGCTGACTGTTGCAGAATGACCAGTATAAACCAGTTTATAGTTGAGAATTATGACCACTGAATTCTAGTTTGTGCAAAAAATTATTAGTGACTTATTTAATTAAATATTGAAGAATCAGCTTTTTATTTTGAAATTACAGATAAAATTTCTGTTTAGGAGAACACAAAATATTTTCTATTATGCAATATTTTAATAGACTTCCATCAGTTCTATGTTAATTTCTCTACGTAAGTTCTTCACCATGAGGCTGGTGAGACACTGGAACAGGCTGCCCAGAGAGGTGGTGGAAGCC
This sequence comes from Coracias cyanogaster, assembly GCA_033124195.1. Taxonomy (NCBI): domain Eukaryota; kingdom Metazoa; phylum Chordata; class Aves; order Coraciiformes; family Coraciidae; genus Coracias; species Coracias cyanogaster. The sequence continues at coordinate 43,523 of JAVSBS010010634.1, forward strand.
CCATCCCTGGCAGTATTTAAAGCCAGGCTGGATGGGGCTCTGTGCAACTTGATCTAGTGGGAGGTGTCCCAGCTCAGGGCAGGGGAGCTGGAACTAGATGATCTTTGAGGTCCCTTCCAACCCTGACAATTCTATGATTCTATGACAGCAGGCTGGTAGGCTACATTTACAGTAGAGGGCTTAAAAAAGTTTCTTTAGATTCATTGTAGGTATGCTTAGGTTGGAAATCTAGATGACTAACTCAGTTGTACATCTATGATTTCCAACCTAAGAGACCCATGGAGGGGCCTTTTTGTCTCATCCTAAAACTCACATCCAAGTGAGCTATTCAATTTCTGAATATTTCTTTTCTCTGAATGGAAAGGAAGGTGAGACTCACTGATTCACATCTGGTTGTCTACACTGTATGAATCTCATACTTAGGTGATATGAAACCCCCTGTAAGTTCCCTTTTCTTCAAATGCTGAACAGAATATACCCATTCAACCCATTGAACGGCATCATATTCAGCGGCTCTGTGTCCAAGTTCAATGGCTCTATGTCCAACTTCAGTGGCTCAATGTCCAAGAGGAGACAAGTGATAAGTGGTGTTCCTCAGGAATTAGTACTGTCATGTTTAACATCTTTGTCAGTGACATGCACAGTGGAATTTGGTGCACCTTCAGCAAGTTTGCGGATGACACCAAGCTGTGTGGTGTGGTTGATATGCTGGAGGGAAGGGATGCTGTCCAAAAGGACCTTGAGAGGCTTGAGAGGCGAGCCCGTGCCAACCTCATGATGTTCAACAAAGTCAAGTGCAAGGTCCTGCACTTAGATCTGGGCAATCCCAAGGACAAATACAGGCTGGGCAGAGTATGGATTGAGAGTAGTCCTGAGGGGAAAGACTTAGGGGTGTTTGTGAAAAGCTCAATACAAGCCAACAATGTGTGAGTGCAGCTCAGAAAGCCAACTGTATCCTGGGCTATATCCAAAGCAGTGTGGCCAGCAGGACAAAGAAGGTGATTCCACGTCTCTATTCCACTCTGATGAGACCCCACCAGGACTATTGCATCCAGCTCTGGAACCCGCAACACAAAAGTATATAGACTTGTTGGACCAGGGACAGAGGAGATGTATAAAGATGATTGGAGGGCTGAAACATGTCTCCTACAAGGCTGAGACAGTTGGGCTTGTTCAGCCTGGAGAAGAGAAGGCTCCAGGGAGACCTCGTTGCAGCTTTCCAGTATCTGAAGAGGACCTACAAAAATGCTGGGGAGGGACTTTTTGTAAGGACTTGTAGTGACAGGATGAGGGGTAATGGCTTTAAACTGGAAGAGGGGAGATTTAGATTAGAAATTAGAAAGAAGTATGGTGAGATAATTGAACAGGTTGCCCAAGGAAGCTGTGGATGCCCTAACACTGAATGTGTTCAAGGCCATGCTGGATGGGGCTTTGAGCAACCTGGTCTAGTGGGAGGTGTCTCTGCCCATGGCAGGGGGCTTGGAACTAGATGATCTTTAAGGTCTCTTCCAATGCAAACCATTTCTATGATATTTTACAACTGTAACCTTTATTTTATGTCATCATCTAGAAAAATACTTTATTTTTTTTATGTTGAGGTCATTAGACCACTAGTCCTGTGTTTAACATGTACCAAAACATACTGTTTGAGGTCTTCTACAATCCAGTAGAGATCCTTGTTAGCGTGAAGAAGGCCACTGCCTTACAACATTGTTGTAGTACTGATGACCCAGGAAAACCAACAAGGTCTTTAGCATGACTGTATAAACTATCAAGATCTTCCTAGATCTGGAAATCACTACTTCAAAACATTGAAAAATTTTTAATTAAAACCCAAACCCCACATTTCTTTTCAAAGGTCTTGTTTTCCTTTGTACTCTGTATGATATTACTGTCTTGTTTAGTTTTTAATAGAATCTTTAGTATGTGCTAATAGTTTCTTGGACTGTAAATTGTTTTACAAACTGCATTAATCCTGGGGCAACTGTACATTTGTCTTACCTTCTCAGATGGAGCTTCAGTGCACTATAATTAACCTTCTTTCTAGATAAAGGATGTTTAAGGCGCTCCCAGAATCAAAGTGCTTTATTGCTATAAGATTCTTGTGAGATCTAGTATGTACTCTGGCAAAGGATATTTACTTATTCTCCATGTAATCTATCAACATGTATCCCTAAACTTTCCTTTTTTAAATGCTTTTTTTTTTTTTTCCCTTTATGCAGAAGACCTGGTATTAGTTTAGATGTAAAATAAGCATAATGAATAAAAGGTGACATTTAAGCAGTGTATATAACTATGAAGCATCACTTCCATTTTAAATTCCATGGCTGAAATGACACTGACTTAGAGGATTCACTGTTTATATAAACGAGCAAGTCTCTGTGGAGCCTTTTTTCTCCCTCCTCCAAAAATTTCACTTGCAAACAATTTGTATCCCTGGATGTTTCATTTGATATTCAGTTGTATGTCATTCTTGTCACTGCACCAAAAAAAAAAAAAGGCAGCAGTAACAAATACAAAGAACACTGTTCTCTTTTTTATACCCCATCTCTCAAGCCAAGCATCCTGAGCTTCACAAAGAAGGGCTGCTGTTCGGAAGGAGGTGGTCAGAGCTGAAAAAGTGTGAGACAGGAGACATGGAAGGGCAGACAGCTTTTAGCTGATCGACAGATTTCATTTCTCTGTCTGAAAAGAAAGATGATTTTCTGATGGTTTTCTCCAGGAAAAGGAAAAGACTATGAAGAGTGCACTTTTTTTCTGGAAATATGTGGGCCAGCTTTTTTAGTGAAGATATATAGGCCAATGAAGGACCTTGATATCAGACATTTATTCTATTCTATTCTATTCTATTCTATTCTATCCTATCCTATCCTATCCTATCCTATCCTATCCTATTCTATTCTATTCTAACTATATTCCATTCCATTCTATTAAGTGTACTTCCAGAGATTTGACTCCACCGATCCTCTTTCAGAAAGAACAACCCATGAGCAGTTCATAGTGTGGAGACCCTGTTTCCCTGCAGCCCAGGCAAATGTGCAGTACAGTGTAGATGTGTGGGATGGAAGCTGTTCCTTCTGTTCTCCATTCACAGCCCTTTCATGGAATTAAGTACCTGCCATTGCACCAGTCAAGGTCAGGTCAAGACCTGCAGCTCTTCTGATTTATTCACCTGCAGTTATAGAGACAAGTTATTTTTTCTTGATGGTGGCACAACCTAGAATGAGACCAGAAACATTTGGCCATGCAATTTACCAACACTAAATCTACATGTGGAGGTCCTGAATCTAACCTTCTGCAGTCCATTGTTTAGTGAAGTTCACAGGAGCTGACAGACATGGTGATTCTCCTAGACAAAACTTAAAGGGATAATTATAATGGGAGTCACATGCATCAGTAGTTCAGTTCTTATCTTCTATGCAGAGACACACTATAACCTGAGAGAACACCTTAATATTTACTTTCAGGTGCTCAGTGCCAGGCACGATCAGTCCCATTGAAGCATAGTTAATACTACAGACACTTGCATTTAGTGCTCTCATCTCCCACACTAGTTTGTTTGCCTTTGGAAATCTCCTTGAAGTTCTTCCTGAAATGTTAAAAATACTGTATTTAGCCAGGCTGGGGAGCATGGAGGCTTCCTGCTGCTACCAGTGATCTACAGGGATAAAGATAGTGTTTAGCTAAATCCATGGTGTTGTAGTAACTAGAGCCCTTCAAAACAAAATGACCCAAGGTGAAGCATCCTGTAGAGTATGTGGAAAGAGTAAAGGCTGAGAATCGAATTGCTGAGACAAAAAGGCCTGGAGAAGGGTTAATTTCATGTGATGGCTCAGTTTGATTCATAAATTGTTGTGTGTTTTATCTAGAAATGGAATTAACATTCATGAAAAAGTTTGGCATTTTACACAAGGAATTATTCTACTGTACTTTAGCTAATTCCTATGATGGAAAATGAATTCTGAATGAAAACTGTGTAACTCTAAATGTATTCTGCATTGGTGGGAAAGCATTACACATTGTCATGACATGCATTGATTACAGCTCATTTTAGGAGTGATGCTTCCTTTTAGAACCTTGGCTAGAATAGCATATGTAAAAGGTACATTAGTTGCATATATAGATATGGGATTTAGAAATCTTGAATTACAATGCCAGGTCACGATGATTTTGTGGAGAGGGAAAGATCAGTAGATCTCAACCTGTGTAACCTGAAAATCTTTTCATGCCTTTATCATCATACCTATTACATGTAAAATCTGCTCCAGCCCTACAGGTCTGCACTAAAATATCTGGGCACTGATTGTTAGTGAAAGAGGTTTAGCTCCTAAGAAAGAACATTATTATTAGCACTAAGCAGTAGATTTTAGGAAGGTTAAGTCAAAAGTGCAGACATACAGGAGTCATATCCATTTTTCACTGTTTTATTCTACTTTGTTCGGTTCCTTAGGCAGCCCTCAATAACATTGTTCCTGCTTCTGAGGGGGCACTGAAAGAGGTGACTAATTTTAGTTTGATGACATCAAGGTACAAGGGAAAGCACTGAATTGTTCATCCTTTAGTATCTTTGAATAAGGCCACATAACTTTCTGAAAAATGTGTTTTAGACAGAAGTTTCTGCGGTCTTTAAAGGACATGGTATATCATAGAATCATAGAAGATCTCAAGTTGGAAGGGACCCATAAAGATCAAGTCCAACTCCCTGCTCACGGGACTACCTAGTACTAAATCATATGCCATCATCCAGAAACTCCTTGAACTCTGACAGGCTTGGTGCTCTGATCATACTCCTGAGGATCCTGTTCCAGTGATTGACTACTCTCTCAGTGAGGAACTTTTTCCTAGTGTCCAATCTGAACTTCCCCTGATGCAGCTTCATTCAATTTCCTCATGTCCAATGACTGGTCACCAGAGAGAGGATGTATAGTATCTTGTATATATAATATGTACAAGATCCTACTAGACAGCCTGATTTAACCACCCTTATGGTCTTTAAATTAGGAAAAGTAGTAAATATTCATAAAACAATGAAAGGAAGCATACAGGTCTATCCTCTTCTACTCAGCTTTCATGTCTCTCCCATAGGAATTAGATTATATAAAGTCTTTACAAGTTTACAAACTGTTGCTGTTGTCTTATTTTATACACAGCAAGGACAAGAGTTCCCAGCTCCATATTTTTTAACTACCTACACAAATATCTGGTAGAAAGAAGGGACTGAGGATATCCATCCAGATGCGCAAAGCTATGGATGGCAAACAAATGCTGTGGATGGCTCTTTTTTGAGACAAAGCTAAAAAGGAATAACCTTGAAAGGGTGAGTTTGAGTTACATTTTTTTGAGGGCTTCTGATGCTGCCATTCAAAGACATTATGTTCAGAGTCTCAAAGCACAGATTTGCTTAGGGAGTGTAAGCTAGAAAAAAATGTTATACGTGTGAATAAACATTTTAGATAATACATTCAGAAGTGTATTGGGTAGTGTGAAATTTCCTTTGGAACACTTTATATCTGGAAACTGATAATTCCATGTTCAAATCACACTGAAGGCCATCTTTCTTTTGGCACTGGGAAGTATAAAACCAATAAAGCTAGTTGAAAAACATTGCAAATACACTATTTCTTTTCCCTGACATACAATTCCTCTTTCCTCCATCATGTGAACACACAATGCTTTGATTGGACTATTCAATCCAATCAAACCTCCTGGGTGTTTCAGAAGTACCTCTTGCTTCATAAATATTTATGTATTCGTGGGTGTTTCTGTTGTCGCATTGGATATTTTATGATTTTGTTTATCTCCATATTTTGATATATTTACTGCTTCACGGGTTCCAGTACATCTAGCAGAGTCCAAAAAATATCTAGGAAAGGAGATACTTTTCAGTGTAGTTTGGTCTTTAAATGATGCTGCAAGCACTATTTATTTATCACTTAGACAGTTACTTCTGCCTATTTAGATAATGATGGAGCATTTAATTTTCAAAATTTTCATTGTGTTGTTTGTATAATGCAATGACATGCTTAGAGGAAAAGCAGGAGGCCATGTATCTGCATGGCCTTTTTATATTCACTCACCTTGTGGCTATCTAAACAAATTTTTATTTCTTTACTGTTCATTAAAATAAAAACAATTTAAATTATTTATTAGGAGGAAATGGGTTTGGAAATTAGAGTACAGGAGAATAAATCAGTAATGCTGCTTTGTATTTCCATTTGGGCATCAGTTAAGTGATGCTTTGAGTAGTGTCGTGAGTTCTGTACCTCAGTTTCCCATCTATAAAGACATATTATAACTTCCAATTATTTAATTAATTACTATTTATAAACATCTCCTAAGTTTCCTGAATGAAAAGTTTTATATAACCTCTTCAAGGTAGTGATTATCTTGTCCCATGCTAAAAACAATGTTCGATCTTTTAATAAGAATAATGAATACGACAGGCAGCGAATGCAAAGCAGTATTTATTAGCTTTCATCTCATATGACCAAACAAACTTTATTCCTGGTTGTGTGAAAATGCATATGTATTTTCAAGACACTCTTATTTAACATAATAGGATGAATCTCTCATGTAATTATTATTTTACCAGCAAAGATTTGCAGAAGAGAAAACAAATATCCCAACTGACTGAACTTACGAGTTAGGGTCAATTTTCTCTTCTGCTGCAGAACTGAGAAAAATCACTTAGACTCAAATAGTCAAATTGTTCATGTGACTAACATCCATTGAGTTTTACAGGGATTTAGAGCTTCAGATGTCTTAGAAGATCTGGGTTTTCATCCCTCTTTGCCTCAGTTGTTCTCATCAGAAGGTTGATAGCACCACTGTGTGTAGTGGAAACAAAACGTCCACAAGGGTTAATTGTGCTCATCTGGGCAAGGACAACAGTTTCTGTTGCTAACCTCCCACAGGGGAGTGATGTGGCTAATATCCCATCCAGATGCCTTTGATTTCCTCAGCCCCAGTGCTGTGGTACTCATTTATAGCTGAGCTGACTGGGAGTGGTGCTTGGAATGAGTCCAGGAGGATGTATGAACTCACAGCTCTGGATCCATACCAAGACACCTTCACTGCTCTATCATCACTCTCCTCAGAGGGATGCAGTGAGGATGCAATAATTAATGTTTATGAACTGCTTTAGTGCTGCCATATTTAGACTGTTAGAGTTGCATCTGTAGGAGCAAAACAACAATCAGTAATTCCACCTGCAACAGAAAGCAGAAATGGGAAGATGAAACAGAGGGCCATAGGGTGGGTTTCTCTCAGAAGGTGTTTTTCCACACTGCAGAAACATTGCTGGAAGTGACTAGCCCTTCAAATGCAATCTCTGCTCTAGAGAAATCCAGGACTAACAGAAACTTTGAAGTACAAGATAGAAGGCCTGTAAAGAACTTACCTGACTTTAACCAAAGTGTTTAGTCATGATTTTTCATTAAAAAGAAATAAGCTTAGGGTGAGAGAGAGATTTATCAAATATTCCAAAATATTTCAAGGTTATTGTGGTTGGTCGTGGGAGTTCTTTAAATGATTGGATGTTTTCTGGAGCGTGTATTTGTGAAGCTTCATCTATCACACAGCAGAGAAAAATATCTTGCCTCCTTACTTTGCTCACAAGGTAATGCAGAAACTCAGTGTGATGAATGGATATCAGAGTGTGGCCAGATTATGGCCTTGTATTCACTCTGAGATATAAACAGAGGTATCAGGGAATGGCTCTGGGACACTTTGGCTTTATGGAACAGTTGCTGAGCAAGTGCTCAGAGCTGTGAACTCCAGGGCAGGGTCCGTGCTGGTATGAATCATAAAGATGAAATTTCTCTATAGGTAGCCACTCTTTATCTGCTACAGTTAGTTGATTCAGGGATACTGTTACTATCTCCAGGCCATTATTTCAAGCATATCCCTTGAACCTTTGGAGTACTTTGACTCACACAGAATCAAAAACAGTAATTACAGCATTACTATTCCAACTACTCTTCTTGCCTTTTTAAAAGCTCCTACATCAAAACTTTTCAGGCAGGTTTCAGTGAAAAAATACTATTAATTTGAAAAATCTTCTTCTCTCCACTTTAGGCTCTCAAAATGGGGACCGTAGGACAAACTACTGTGCTTGTTCTACTCTCTGCTCTGTCCTTTCCATGCTCAGAATGGGAGAAGGTAAAGCAAATATTCTACCAAAATGAATATTATTTGGCTGGGAGACTTCAACCTCTCAAGTGGAGATGATCCAATCTGCCCGTAACTTTCAAAAAAAGTATACGTTTTACTTTGACAATGCCCATGAAAGGTCTTCCTATTTTTAACTGTCTCTGTTTAAAAGGAGTGTATAGATGGATATGACATTCTTCCTTCCAGACATCATGATAATTTGGTTGGGTCTGTAATTTAGTAAAGTTTTTAAGACTTTTGGATTTTACTTTTCTAAATCTTAATATGACTTATGCTACTGCATTTATTCTATGAGTTACCCTAGGAGGACTATATACACATAATATAATTCCCCAACGTGGGTATTTTCCTTTGAAGTAGAACTGGACAGATTCTTTTAATATTTGTAACACTCGTTTGTCAAGGTTGCTGTCACTGATTAGAAAAAAATAGACTATGACCAGTTACATCAATTCAGAGAATAAGAAACTGATGTAAATATTTAATTTTCTTAAGATAGGGAGGGTAGGATATGAATCCAGATAGGAGAACATTTAAAATTATATGCCAGTGAAAGGGTTTGCAAAAGACTAAATAAATTACAGCACAGATATATGACTTGGATGAAGGGACAGAGTATATCCTCAGTAAGTGTGCTGATGATACAGAACTGGGGTAGTGGTTGATACAGCAGAAGGCTGTGCTGCCATTCAGCAAGACCTGGACAAGCTGGAGAGTTGGGCAGAAGGGAATATAATGAAATTCAACAAGGGCCTGTACCTGGAGTGTAGAGTCCTGCACCTAGGGAAGAATAAGCCCATGCACCAGTACGGGTGAAGGGTTGACCTACTGGAAAGCAGATCCATAGAAAAAGACCTGAGAGTCCTGGTGGAAAGCAGGTTAACCATGGGCCAGCAATGCGCCCTTGTGGCCAAGAAAGCCAATGGTCTCCTGGGGTACATTACGAAGAGTCTGACCAGCGGGTCAAGGGACGTTCTCCTCCCTCTCTACTCTGCCCTAGTGAGGCCACATCTGGAGCACTGTGTGCGGTTCTGGGCTCCCCAGTTCAAAAGAGACAGGGAACTACTGGGGAGAGTCCAGTGGATGGCTACGAGGATGATTAAGGGACTGAAACATCTCTGTGATGAGGAAAGGCTGAGAGACCTGGGGATGTTTAGCCTGGAGAAGACTGAGAGGGGATCTTATCAATACTGAGTGTCAAGAGGATGGGTCCAGGTTGTTTTCAGTGGTGCCCAGCAGCAGGACAAGGGACAATGGGCACAAACTCGAACCCAGGAGGTTCTATCTGAACAGGGTGATCTGGTCACACTCTTCTTAATGCATCCTAGGAGAGCATTGGCCTTCTTGGCCACAAGGGCAAATTGCTGGCTCATGGTACCTATAACTTAAGTTAATGCTGCTGCTCTCTGACTCAATAAGCACGTGTTAGTGCCTTTAGTTCAGTGGAATTTAAAGGAGATGTTAGCACAAGCTGCAGCTGAAATGAAAGAAAACTACATTATTGCAAAGTAAAACATTTGTTGGCAAGAAATGTAATGATTTTTGGCACCTTACAATGTTTTAGTGCCATCTGGTGACTCCCCAAAATGTTACAAGAACATTTGCCAGAATGCCTGGATAAAATAAATATATTAGTAATGGACAAATTTTGAATTAGCAGTTACGCACTGAAAATCTAACTCTCAGAGATGCATTGACTCAGTGACAGGATACCGTCTTGTAACTCACAATCAGCACATGAATTTTAAGTGCCAGATGTCTGCATGATAAAGCTGGAAAAGAAACAAAACACCTTCCTAAGAATTTTCCATGGGAATAAAAAAGTTTTTTATATAACTGCAAGGAGAAGAAAAAGCATGATTCTATAAATGACCTATTATGAATCTTTTGGACAGTAATATCCATCCAAAAAACAGATGAGAGTTATAGAAAAAGGAAACCTACTGGAGAAAAAGAGATTTAAAAAAAAAAACAAAACACTCAACTTCATACAGAATATACTCTTTTTGACCTAAGAGTATGCCTCTGTTCTTAGAATGAGGATTAGATTTATCCACTAATAAATACATCAAACAACATAAATTAGCCATTGTTTGGTTTGTTTGTTTGTTTTTAATGAGAACATACTTTGCTGAAAATAACACTTATATGCCTCAAATCTTAGCTCATGTCCCTTAACTTATGGTTTTACAGTGAAGAAAAAGACTGTAGAAAGAGTTCCTTCTTACTCAGCAGTCTTACACCTTTTTCTGAGTTCAGAGTCAGATCAGCTGACTTTGGACACATTTTCTCTTGCTTTTCATGTTTTTTAACTGTGCAGTACTGACATATCTAAGAAAGATTGATCTTTTCAGTCATCTGTCTTTTGAATCCTGAGTTGTGTAACTATTTACTAAGTTTAAATCGGTAAATTCAGTGCAAATGTCATCCTTTTCCAGGTTTCCCAGCTGTCACGAGGGTTTTAATGCCAATACAATGAGCCTCATAGGAGTGATCATAAGCATCTCATTTTCAGTTTCACTGTATGTTAAATATTTAACTCCAGGCTTTAAAGAAACCAATTCTATTATCTCTTGTGCCTTTTTCTCTCAATCAGAGAAATATCGGGCTGTTGCACCTTTGTTCTGACATTCACAGATAGAGGCTGATACAGTAATGAAAGGGAGTATAGGATGAGATATCAGAAATAATGCGTGACTGGACTTGATGACCTAAGAGATCCTTTTCAGCCTTGTCTTCCCTACAGATCTCCTAAGTCTTCAAATATTTCCAGCAGAAATTATACATTGAGGGCTTTGTCCTCAGCCCTTTCAAGTCACTACAAAGATTTGAATGGACTTCAAACCACTCTGGATCAGGCTGGTAGTTTCTTAATTTCATGAAATTTGCTTCTACCATTGTATTCTTTGAACAACGTTTACATGGACCTGGGTTCACATAGTCCTGGCTCAATGCTGCTTTATTGCTCCTTAGTTGCTCTCCTGCCTTTAGGAAGATGCTGAAGAAGGTTTATTGTTTCCTCTGAGGTGGCCATCTGCTTTTGCTCTGCTGAGGAGGGAGAGGGGAAGAAAAGGGGGGGTGATAGAGTGGCTTGGTGGGCACCTGGAGCTCAGCCAAGGTTAACCCACCACATCATTATAACAGCATATTGTGTGGAATTATTCTGTGAGGGATCTATTTCCATGTGTGGTACTTGTTATCTAATGGACAGGACTGTCTGCAGTTTTTCACTCATTAGAAGTCAGCTCAAGTAGGCTTTTTGGTTTTACTTCCTATTCCTCACTGCTCTTTCTGGGTAAATGGTGTTGCTTTCACTCTATTTTTTTTTTTTTTTTCAAATGTGAAGATCTTATTGGAAAGCAAATATTTTTTATCTAGAATACCTGCTAACATTCAGAGTTTCTCTTAATTACATCACTGGCATTATTATGTGTTTTTTTCTTGAGGCAGGGCAAAAAGAAAAACCAGAAAAGGATTTTTGTGGTAAAAGTTGATGAGGAGTCAAGAGGAAGGAGAAACAGGAGAGATTAAGAAAACTCAGCTATTTTTGTAACAGCATAATGATATATCGCCTGGTGAGATATTCATCAGGTACGCAACTTCTCATTTACATCAGTTCGGTTTGTCTATCACTTGATACTTCACTCTCAATTGGCATCCAAATTCAGAGCATTTTTTGTCCTTTTATCAGATGCTGTCAATATCATCCACTAAAACTCTCAGTTATTCCCTGCCTCCTCTGCTCCTAAAAAATGTGGAGGAATACTCTGAGTTTCTGGGATAGGAATTTTATACCTGACTACCAGTATTTTTAAATCTACTGGTATTCACCTTGCGGACTATTGTCAGCTGAAGCACTTTAACCTGCTGTATGGGAGAAGAAAACAATCTTGTATGCCTGAAGCCATTAATTGTCTTGTGGAAAACACAGCTTCAATGTTTATCACTGAGGCAGAGTTCCTGTGCAGCTACTTAATTGTTCTGAGTTTCTGTTCCTCACAGTATGATGGTACATGTTTATTTACCACCATTAGGGCTCTGTGGGTTGAGGAAAGTCTGACTGATGCCAGTGAAATGCACCTTGGTGATGACATTGAGGGACTCTCTGTCCCTGTTTATTGTGCACTTTCAGTCTTTTGCAGAATTTAGAAGACTATATTGTGATTTCCTGTATCCTTTCACTGTTTTGCTCTTCCTAGATGCAAGAAAGGGACTGTAAAAATAGAGAGGTCGGCCTTTTTTGACTGAAAGAAAAACCATGCTTGAAAAAGTGTTATCAATATCATAAGGCAGAAAAACAGTGACCTTAATGCCAGTAGAGAAACATATATCAAAACTTATGCGTGGGAAGATAAGTTTAGTAAATACCAAGCATTTACACGACAAAATAAAGACTCACGGAGCTCTGTATGTGTTAAGACGTGCTATTAAAAAGAGCACAAGACATACGAAAACACAAACCTGATCTTAGGTACACAACATTTGGTGCATCAACATCAGATAAAAAATCTGATGGAACATGACAGGCACAAATAATACATGAACGCTTAGAGCAGTTTGCACAAGATTTCTGGCTGGCAGCTGCAGTTGTTGCAGTGCAGTTTTCAAGTAAAAAAATGGAAAACCTTGCTTTGTAAACATGTTTTCCATAACCATGTTGTGCAAATCTGCACGTTCACTTGTTGTTTGTGGTACCTAAATGTTGACTGTCATAAGTAACCCAGGGAACTCATTTCAGTCTATGATTTCACTATAAAATTGAAAGAAAATGCATAAGATTAAAGTGACCTTTCTAAGAAAACTCACTCCTTGCATAAAAATTCTGTGGTTTTGACTCAAAATTTACTTTTATAAAGCATGAATTGATTTCTATTTTCCAGTAAGGGTAATTTGGACTTAACCAGAGAGCAAGGAAACACTGGAAATTATACCCACTTTAGCCAGATCTTACATCTTAATAAGGTAAATATGATATATAATTGCCAAGCATATTGGAGCAGTATAAAGAGGTTTTTTTCCAAAATAACTTGATATTTGGACAAGCACATAGTATAAATTTTTTAAAGACACCACACATTCTCCTGCAAATGGGAAGACTATCTTACAAGGAATGACAAGAATAACACTTATTCTTTACAGACAATATAGTTTATAAAATGGATGGCAAGTTACCATGGAAGTATGGTCTTTTTTCATGGGTATTACGCAAAACAGTCTGTGCAAATTTATAACGCATTTTTATACGTACATATACAAATGCATACGTATGCATATATATGCATGTGTGTGCATGTATTTGCCCTAGTTTCAGCTGGAACAGAGTTAATTTTCTTCCTAGTAGCTGGTACAGTGCTGTATTTTAGATTTAGTATGAGAACAGTGTTGATAACACACAAATGTTTTAGTCATTGCTAAGCAGTGCTTATCCTAAGTCAAGCATTTTTCAGTTTCCCATCTCTGCAAGCAAGGAGGTGCACAAGAAGCTGGGAGGGACAATGGCCTGGACAGCTAACCTGAACTGGCCAAAGGGATATCTGCTACTATAGGATGTCATGCTCAGTATATAAATCAGGGAGACTTGGCTAGGAGGTGCTGACCACTGCTCAGGGGCTGGCTGGGCATTGGTGAGTGATTGTGGTGTTGTGCATCACCTGTCTTTCTTGGGTTTTTTTTCTCTCTCTCTTTGTTATCTTCCTTTTCATTATCAATGTTATTATTTTAGTATTCAGTATTTTATTTCAATTATTAAACTGTTCTTATCTCAACCCACAATTTTACTTTTTTATGATTCTTCTCCCCATCCTACTAGGGAGGTGGAGGGAGGAGTGAGCAAGCAGCTGTGTGGTGCTTAGTTGCTGGCTGGGGTTAAATCACGACAGTGTTCTTGCCCTAGACCTGCCTTATCCAAGTTGTTTTCTCTAAGCATACTTTTAAAGATTTTCTTTGACATGTGTGGACCTTTTCATGAGTATTATTCCTCCAATGCTGAGGCATACTGAGTTTGTCAGATTAGTTTTGACCCTTTCTCAGGGGGTGAGAAAATGCCTGTCCTATCTGGATGCTCATTAGCACTCAGAACAGTCCCTGTTTGAAGGCATTTGAAGCCTTTCCTGATAATGATCTTGATGGTTTCAGTTGGCAGTTCTTGTTTTACTAGCAATTTTTTGTACTCCCATACTCCCCGGCGTTCCCTGAAAAGACTTGGTTTAATGAGATATTCCTGGGTTTAGACATTGGGGAAATAGGAGGAGGAGAACAATGACATCAATAAAACCACCAGTATTCTTTGAGTATCCTGCCAATGATCCGTATCTTTATGATGTGCAGTTCCATGTTAATTCTGCCACTGACGTGCAATAAGCTGTGTTACCAACTTTTCACATCTCCTCCTGTCCATGGACAGAGTGAGGATAGATTTTTTTCTGACATCTGTATAAATTGAACTGGTTTTGAACTTGCTTGCTTTTTTTTTTTTTATTTTTAAATTTTTTATTTCCAGCTTCCCCCTATTAAATGTGATGATACAAAGCTGTATCAATGCACATATTTTATCCCCCACCTACAGCAACGTGATAATGAAATGAGCATTCCTTAAACATCTTCCTCCCAACAGCTGCATAGGGCACCACAGGAGTCAGCTATTAAAGTTCATGCCCCACATAATAAGGCTCCTGACCTTCAACTGCTAATCGATAGTCAGTAATTGATAACCATGGGGAAGACACCAGCATGGATGAAGGTGGAAGTATCTTGGATGTAGCTGAAGTGAAAGGCTACTGCATGGTACAAGTGCCTTGGCAGACACAGCAGCTAAGACCAGTTTAAACAAACTCATCTCATATGTTCTAGAGCGGTATTCAAGCACTTTGTAATTAGGAATGTATTTAATACCATGACTGCCTGGTACAGAGGAGATACAGGATGACTGCTTATGAGGAAAGACTGAAGGAATGAGGTCTTTTCTTCCTGGAGGAGAGAAGTCTTTGGGAGACTTCATCACAACATTGCAGTACTTAAAGGGCAGCTACAGAGAGAATGGAGCCCCTTTCTTCACAGAGAACCACATGGAAAAGACAAGGAGCAATGAGTACAGGTTTCACCGGGAGATGTTTCACCTCAACATAGGAAAGTAAGAATAGTCATTCACTGGAATAAGCTCCCCGGGAGTGTGGTGGAGTACCCGTCACTGGAGGTTTTCAAGATGTGATTGCAAAGGGTGATAGATAAATTTCATCTAGGCTCTCTTTGCCACTAAAGTTTGGACCAGATGATCTTCCAAGGTGCCTTTCTACCTGGGCTATTCTATGATTTTAGGATTATATGATTATTTATTTAACTAGTACAGACAAAACCAGCCTGTCCTAACCCCTTGTCTGTGAGCCTCATAGTCTTACAAATGAATTTTTGGGCATGGTAAGAGACTAAATCCAAGTCTGAAATCCTCAGGACATTATCTCTCTCTTACGCTTGAATGTGACTTCCTCAAATATATCACTTGAAGATCATCTACTACTATTACCAGTTTCAAATGAAGCACCTTTGGGACTGAAAGATGGAAGCTGAGACACGTTGATCAGATTGCTGGTATTTACTGTGTCTTTAATATCACAATGTGTATGATGTAGAGGGGGTGAATTTCAGCATTTTCCCACTGGCAGCTGGAATGAAAACAAGAATTAGCAGGAATATAACAGACAGTATCCCAGGCATGAACTAAAGGTCAGAAGAGGGAAATGTACTTGTCTCATCTGCTGGCATCGGACAAAGCTCCATGACAAAGACAAGGTAGGAAGGTTGAATAATATCCTTTTCAGGACAGACTCTGTGAAACTCTCATCAAGAGGACTGTAATGCACTCACGTTGCTCATGAAAACAGTAAATACTGAAAAAAAAATGGGATGTGATTTGCCTATACATTGATCATGCAGTGTGCTGGAAAGTGATGGCAAACAACTTTTAAATATAACAAGAGTTCTTATATGGACAAATGAGCCACAAGATTATAGATGGACAATATAATCAGTTACAGAGGGGTTTAGACATTCTTAGAATTTTATTTTCTTGACAGCTTTTAAAAATGCTATTCTAGAAAGAAATGGAAACAGAAAATAATTACTTACCATACAACAGTTACTAACAACTTGAATAATGAATCATGTCTCACTATGATAAACCAAAAGTGTAAACAAGCTAAAAGAAACCACTCCAAAATATAAGATAAAGGCAGGCAAAAAGGGAAAAAAGAGTGGGAATAAAATGGAAATTATTTATTCAGCATCACACAGGTGAGAACATGTGTGCAGAGCTTTCTCTGGACACTGATACCTCTGAACCAAGAACATATCCAATGTACTATTCCTTTTATAATTTTCCCTTGTCTGTAACATTAAAGCAGCTACAGTAAAATTCCACCCTGATCAAATAGTCTGTCAAGGAGCCTTCTTAATACAATATAATGTTACCCTCACTTCAGTGGATTAAACTCTAAATCTTGTAAGTAAAAAGGAGGTACCTGGAAAAAATAATTTTCAGATGATAAAATGATTTTTTTTATGACAACATTTTTCAGTGTCAGTTTTCAGCTTTTTGCTTTAAAGTTTTCAGTCTCCAAAAGATCAGAAGTTAGCAGAGGATTTCTGCTCAAGTCCAGAACATTTTTGTCAAAAACTTCCATGTTAACACAAAAACTAGAACAAAGGGTTTTTTTCTCCCAATCTCTCCTGAAGAGGGTTTTGTTTTGCTTGGTTTTGTTTCTGTTGCTTCTTGCTTTTCTATATGGAAAGTGCATATGCAAAAGACACAGCTTGAATTCTGGATTCCAGATAAAATCTGCCCAGGTAGCAGCTAGAAAAATAATGACTGTTCTCGTCAATAGAGCAAATCTGACTGGGATTCATTGTGAAGGAATAAATATGGAACTCTGCAATCTCATTTGTACAGTCAGTTTTCATTTGTACATCCATCCTTTAGGTGTCACTGGGGAAATGAGTGCAGGCACAACCACCTTGTAGTCAGAAAATTAAGGGTGATTAAGAAGCTTCGATTAAACCCCAGTTTAATTAGTGGACAGTGTGAAGTCACAGGCAGGCCAGTTCTGAGGTACTTCCTTGTGTGCAGATGGTGAAATGCCAAAGAGATTTTAATTACAAGAATGTTGAGAAAATTGAAGCAGCAAGGAAAAAAACAGTTCTGTAAAGAAAATTGTGGAATAATATAAGCAACACTGAGTTCTAAGAGCTTCCAGTGGGTTAGATAGATACAATATTAATAAATGATAGGGCTGCTCAAGGTATATGGCTGTGTTTTCAGTTCAAAGGGCTTAAACAACCACATGTAATACACAAGTCTGTGTATGGTTTTCGTGTAGCAATGAGTGCAGTGCAGGGATGTAACAAAGTTCCAGCCCTTGGACCTGCATATCTGAGGAAGAGAAAATTGACTCTGGTTCACTCAAAATGCTGTTGTACTGTCTCCTTTATGCCTTATTATGCTCATTAAATTAATTTTATTATGTTCCTCCAACACATTTTTTTTTAGAATGATGCCTACATCAAACTTAAGATCTGCTAAAGACCAGAAAAAGAGAGCCTACAGGTTGGTATAGCTTGAATTTGCCTCACCATTTTCTGGCAATTGCTACATTTAAATATACAGAAACATTTCTGTCCAAGCTCCTTTTTTTTCCCGTCTCTTTGTTTTTCTTAGTTCATACATCTGCTGAAACACTGGAGTTCTCTTGCATATACATGCATAAATAACATCAGTTGTACTATGAAGCTTAGCTTATCTCTTGTGCACATGCATACAGTTCATTATCAAAGTTGAAATAAAGTGGCAGTACATTACTTTTAACCTGGTACTCTGCAGGTGCACTGCATGTTTTTGAGCGCCGGAAAGAGGAAGATGCCTTCATAGCTGGTTGTGTGGTGTTCTAAACCAGCAGGGTTAATACTGCGCTACAATACCTGTAGCCACAACAGTCTCCTCATTTATTCACTGTGAGTATTTTATAAAGAGTGTTTATTGCAACACATAGATCAAAATGTCCAAAGAAATCTCCTAGAAAAGATTAATGAAAGAAAGAATACAAAAGAGTCCGAGATTTGACCACACTGGCTTTGCATGTGACTGTGAATGAATGATGGAAGTATACCACAGACATCAACAGAAAGAAAGCAAACCCTGTGGAGAGGGTCTCAAAGAGAAAAAGCTTGTTCTTACAAGTCTCTGAGATGATAAAATTAATAGCACAGGAGAAGGACATAGATATTTGATAACAGCTATATTGGTTGATTTCAGACTGGGAAAAATAATTTTAATAAATCAGAGGAATAAGAACAAGGGAAGGCAAATGATTTAAGATCAACATCTCAATACTGGCCTGAAGCAAAAATAAATAGACATAGCCTGACGTAAAACAGATCAGTTGGAGTCTGAAAAGCTTTCTGATACGAGCAACACTTAGCTAGTTTTATGACATATCTTAATAATTTTTTGAAAGATTTGTACAGCTTGGGTACTGCAATAAAAGGATGCTGAACTTAATGGCTCAGATGTCCCTTCCAGTTCTATGGCCTTCATTTCTAGATAGTATGTCAGAGACATTATGGAAACACATTAATTATGACACAAAATTCACAGATGACACAAAATTAAGCACAAGTGTTGATCTGCTTGAGGGTAGGAAGGCTCTGCAGTGGGATCTGGACAGGCTG
>JAVSBS010010635.1:0-29903 GCA_033124195.1 Coracias cyanogaster
GGACTGGAACGAAATTAAATTCCTTACCAGCACATGCACCAGACTTTGCACATTTATGCAGTGTGTAATTGAAAATTAAAAAAAAAAAAAAAAAAAAACCAAAACAACGAGTTTTATCACGGAAACGCGGCTCCCGGTCCTCCCCGCAGCCCGGCTGCTCCCCGCCACGGCGCTTCCCGGCGCTGCCCCGGGGCCCGGGGAGGGGCCGCCGGGCTCTTCCCTCCAACTCCTCCTCCATCCTCCATCCATCCTCCATCCTCCTCCTCGGCCCGCTCGCATCCCACCGCCCGGCTCCGCCCCGCCGAGGGAGCGGGGAGCGGCGAGCCGCCGGGCTGGGCACCGGCAGCCCCGGAGCCGCCGCCGCCGATGGCACCGCGCTGCCGCCTACGGGTAAGGGGACAGCGGGGCTGCCGGGGGTGGGGTGGGGGGGGGTGCTGCTTTTGGGGCTGGTTTGAAGGGTTCGGGGAGCGGAGACACGCGTGGAAGGAGCGGGGCAGCGCTGGGGTCGCCCGGGTTGCCCGGGGCTTGGCTCCTGGTAGGAGCTGCCCGAAGGATGGGAAGGACAAGGCAGCATCCCCTTGGCCCCCAGGGAGGAGAAGATGGCTGCCAGCCAGCCCCCAGCGCAGCCCGGGGGGGTTACACGGTCCTCACGGGTGTCTCAGCGTGCGTCGGTTCTCAGCCCTGCTGTAAACCCACCCGAGTCTGCTGGGAGCGTCCTCTTCGCCGAGTGAAGATTGCTTTGGAGGGCAGGAGGACGCGTGGAGCGCGGCTGGCCTTCGGCAGGAGGCTGTCTGCGACTCCTTCTTCAGGTTGCTTCAGGGGGTGGAAGGGGAGAAGGGGTTTCAAAGCTCTGGTGCACAAGGTGTGGTTAACCCGTGGGACTCACCGCCACAGGATTCCCGCAGGAGGGAGACAGGGCTGCCCCGTGCCCACGCAGGAAGCCCTGGTTTGTAGGTGCGAGGCAGTGGAGCGGGGATCCCGGGGAAGATCCCAGCCCCAAGGGGATCTTCCGCCTCCCTGCCTGGCGTTGGAAGGGGCTTTTCCAGGAGACAAGCTGCGGTGCGGCTGGGACCTGCAGGAGAGGTGGCAAGGGGACAGGTCTCGCTCCAAAAGTGTCTTAGCTCAGATTCAGTCTGCTCTGAACTGAGCCAGCGGAATTATTCTCTAAAAAGGCAACAGTAGGTGCTGTGCTGGGTCCCTGATGTCCCCATGCTGCTGGGCTGAGCCAAGCTCTCACAGCTGGGAGTCGGTAAGTTCGCAGCTCGACTGCGGGGTCAGCGGGCCACAGCCACCCTCCTCTTCCCATATCGCTGCCCAGCTGTGCAGGAGAGAGCACCTGCCATGCAAGAGCTGGTCACAGGAGCAGCAGATGTTTCTCCTCCCTGGTTTTACTGGTCCTCAAATGTGGTGGTCAGGGAGAGGGGAGCATCTTAGTGAAATACTGCTTGCTTGCTTAAAAGCTGCTGGGGAAGGATGCTCTGCGGCTGGGAGCGGGCGTGGGGGCCCAGCAAGGTTCTTCTGGCAGATGTGTGCAGGTGGGGCTTGGGGTTGTGCACCAACAACCATCTCTGTGTTTGCTGAACTGCTGCTGAAGGCAGGGGGGTGGGCAGCCAGCACCACACACTGACAAGCGGCTACTCCAGGTAGGAAGGGGCACCTCTCCTCTCATGAGGGATGCTCGGGGCCAGTGGGCACGGGCTCATGGGCAGCTGGGTGCTCTGGGCACCCCTGCCAGCATGTTTCATTGCTCTGGTGCTGTAAGGGTGCTTGGCACCCAAAGCAAAGTTGGTGCAAGGTACCTGGACAGTGTGCCTGGCTCTGTGTGGGTGGGCAAAGGGCCAGGAGAACGTATAGAGAGCAACAGGCAAGGAGAATGGAAAACCACCCTGAGTGTCCCCTCAGGGTGGCAAAATGCAGAAAAGTGGGTTCTTGTGTCATTGCACAGAATAGTTTGGGCATGACTTGGTTGGCGTTTGTTTGCTGCAGCGGGACAGGAGGCATTTACACTCCATCCACTGCCTCAGGGGGCAACACAAAAATAGGCTGGTCTTTCCAAAGGATGGAGCAGGCCGGCTGGAAAACGGCTTTTCTGTAGGGACCCACTGTGCTTCTGCCCTAGGAGAAGACGGTGTGAGTGACTGTGGCTTTCAGCAAGCCCAGCCGGGGATACGGGGAAGAGCCTGGCTTCGGGCTGCTGCTACAGTCGGGGAGCCAAAGCCTCTGCATATGCAAATGTGGTTATGCACAGCAGGAGCTTTCCTTCCTCCCTCCACCTCCTGAAGCTCGAGGAGCCCATGTCTTTCTTTCCCAAAGGGCAGGGCATGCACTTGCAGCCCCATCTGCACGTCCCTGCAGCACCAGTTGAAGGCTGGAGGCTCTGCAAGAGCGGCTGCTCTGCTGCGGAGCCCGCTGTCACGCTGTCCACAGTTGGTCTGCCCCAGCTTGGGCAGTATTAGGTCTCCATTGCTACCTCCAGTCCCAGAGAGGTGGAACAGCACTTCCCAAACCTGTGATGAGCCCCATGGCGTCGTGCTGTGTGCTGAGGAAGCAGCCCAGAGGCTGAGTTCTTGGTCCTTGGCAGTGCTGGTGGCCATGGGCTGGTGGGGAGGCGTATGGACAGGGCTGGTTGGCTAGAAAAGCAGTTCCTCTGCTCTGTCACTGTCACTGCTGCTTCTAGGAGTTCCCTAGCCCCAGACACTGGGGGATACCCTTTCTCCTGGATACTGAGACATGCCCACTGCCCATGGCTTGGCCCTACTGCTGCCTGTCTGGCCCCTGCTTGCCAGCGGGGACTGGCCCATTGCCAGCTTCAGCCTGGCATCTCCCTTGTTGACGTGAGTGTTTCAGGCCGTACATGGCCAGGCCCTGGCTCCCATCAAGCTGTTCCTCTACCCGCACCCAGCGATGCTCCCCGCCGCACCTCCTTCATCACCCCTGGCCCAGCCCTCTGCTCCCTCGGGGCTGCCAGGGGTGCTCCATGGGAGGGCTCTCACACCCCCTAATCCCCCCCGGCAAGGTTCGGGAGGCACTTGGAGCACTTCTGGCTCCCCACTCTCCATCCTCCCCCGGCCACTTTGGCCGCCCTGAGTCACGCTGCGCTGCCGGTGCCAGCGGAACGGCAAAGCCCACGCGCGGCTGGCGGGCACAGAGCGAGGAGGGGGAGAGGGGCTGCATCCCAGTAAGCTCTTTCAGTCCGGGTAATCCAGTGTTATTTGTAACACTGGTAGGGGAGCTATTTTTAGAGAGAGGGAAATTTGATTTAAAAGAACATAATTTGCCACTGACAATTCAGAGGGCAGCCAAACAAGCAGTGGCTGGATTCCTAAGGAGGCTTTTTTTTCTCCCCTTCCTGAAATCCAAGACCGATGTGCCAGAAGTGGCATTTGTTATTCCAGAAATTGCTGGGGAAAAGCCGCTTGGGATGGCCCAATTAGCTCCACTTTGCATTCCCTTGATTGCTTCATGCTGCCTCATGACCCGCCATTAAAAGAAGCAAGGGTTATTTTTGCTGCCGTCATTGAAGAAGGGCTTGGTGCACCTGAACTTTGGGCAGCTGGAGACAGCCAGGTTCCCCCCTTTGCCTTTTCTTCTGCAGGCTGAGCTAGCTCTGCTCTCCCAGCCTTTCCTTGTTTAAATTTAGAATAAAGAATAGGTTCTGGTCAAACCAAATGGCTCATTCGCCACTCCTTGAGGGTTTCTTACAGACTGAGTTCTTCTGGACCAGCTTCAGAGATACCTCAGGACAAACCCTTCATCCTGGAAAGGTGCAAACACCATTTTCCTGCTTATCCTTTCCCTGACAGGAAGATCCCCAAAATAACAATGCCAGTGTGGGACAATGTTGGGTAGTATTTTTCTAGCCCTACAACCATTGCGTCCAGCCTGGCTGTCCCCAGTTGGTGGCACGGGCACAAAGAGCTGCCAGAATGAGCTGGGACATCCACAGGCTGGAGGTGAGTTGCCATGGGGCTTGGCAGGGCCGGCCAGTGAGGGTGGGGAGGTGACATTTCCCTCGGATTGTGTGTTGTTCCCACTTGAGTGCCCCACGGGCCGAAGCAGAAGAAGCATCCTGGGGTGTCCCCCAGCCCCTGCCAGCTCAGCCCTTGGCAGCCTCAGAGCCACGTTGAGCTGCAGCCAAGAAGCCCCAGGCCATGAGACAGGATTGCCAAGGCCAAGAGCCCCAGCAGCTGTGCCCCCCAGGGCTGTCTCCTGCTAGGAGAGCCACCATGGAGTGGGGCAGGAGCTTGTCTGGGCAGCAGCATCTGCCCAGCTCTTGGAGAGCATCCTCCCTACAGGGCACAGCTTCATACCCAGCAAAATCAGCCACTGGGCAAATTCCCTGTGCCCAGCTGGCCCCGCAGAGCAGAAGGGCTGGAGCAGCTCCGGCAGTGAAGCAGCCGGTGTCCTGAGCCAAAAGGGCTGAGCAGGACTAAGCACGGCTGTGTCGTTTCACTCCAGCAAACATGTGCCCGAGGTTTGGTGGGCTTCTCTTCAGATGTGCAGTCACTCCCCACTTTTAGAAATCCCCTTGGCAGCCATCCGGGTGAGTGCGTAGCTCTGTGCTGCTCGCTCAGGGGTCACCTTCCTCCTGGTAGCCCCAAGGAAGGGTTTGCAGTGCTTCTCTCTTCTGCCAACACGAAGCTTTGCCCTCGGGCCATGCCTTGCCCTGGAGTACTTGCAGCGACGGCAGTTAAAGCCAAAATAACATTAGTAAAAAAAGTGGGTTTTGCAGCAATGCTTACCTGATTCTAAAAGCCCTGCGAAGGTGATCACATCTCCTTGCTGAGCCTGGGGCTGTCCTGTGTGGCTGGGCTGAAGGAGAAGGTCTATCCCAGAGACCGGCTGTTGGGGGAATTCCTGAGGATGAGGGATTAAGCGCCTGCCCCTGCTGCATCCCCTGTGTGACCACCCGGCCGCGGTTGGTGGGGCACATGGGACCCAAAATGACTCACTTGCCTTTATCACATGCCTTTTCCCGTGAAGGAAAGCATGCTGTGGGCAGCCCAGGCAGGCGCAGGAGGTGTGGGTGCTCCGCGAGCATCACATCAAGTCGTGTGGCCCTTCACAGCTCACCCATGCTTTGCTTTCTCCAGTCCATCAGCTCAGGCCGGTGGAAACTGGGAGCCAACATTTAGCAGGGAGGTGGCCATAAAATCGAGATCAAATTGCTGTAATCTGCTCCTTGAAGAACAACCGCCTCGAAGGCTGGCTGCCCTTTCCACTCACGACCAGTTCGGTTAAGTAAAAATGCTCATAAATTTTGAAGCCTGCAAATGGATGGGCTGGAAAGGTCTGCTTGGTTGGAGGCCCTCTGACACTTCCTCTGCGGTGCAGGTTTTTCCAGCCCAAGCAGGTTCCCTCTCACCCAATTGTGAACGCAGATTTTCATTTACAATGATGCTCGGTGGCGGAGCCAGCTAAAGGTCACCACCAGCTTCAGAGATGGAGGCGTGAGCCGGGAGTTTCCACTCGTTCAGATCCCCTGCCTGTGGGCACTGTGTCTTACCTAATTAATTGTGTCCTTCCTTCTGCTCCTGTCATGCTGGATTCCTCTGGAAAATGCTGGGGGTAATTAAGGTGACAAGCTCCTTTCCCTGCCTGTGGCATTTGCCTTGCCTCTGTCAAGCCACATCCTCCTGCCACCAAGAGCTGTGGCCACTGGTGGGTGGCACCGTGCGGGCTCCACAGCAGAGAGGAGGTGTCCCCCTTCTCGGGGACACTGAGCCTCAGGGATGGTTGCAAAGCAAGCTGCCCCATGTTCTTCCTTGCACTCATCCTTGTTTCTGCCAGCCCCCTGCTGCAGATGGTGCCCTCCCCTCTCCATTCCTGCGAGGTGCCCCGCAGCTCTGCTGGGGGGCTGGGGAAGCACCCTCGCACCCCCATTCCCAAGCTCACACCCCCCTGTGCCAGCCCCAGTGACCACCACTGCCATGGATGGTTCTCACTGGAGGGAACTGTGGCAGGAGCCAGGAGTCGGGCTCTGCTGAATCCCTCCTCTCTTTCTATCCCCGCTCTAGGGAGGAAGATGCTGACTGGGTTCTCTGAAGCGCCAGGGTTTGCTGCCCACAGGCTCAGCAGGATGGTACCAGCCAGCCAAGAGCCCCTCGTGCCCCTCGCGGTGCCTATGTGACAAAGTGGCCAGCTGGGACCTCCAGCACTGAGCCCGGCAGGGTGAACACAGTGGCTCGTGGCCCCCACCTCGGGGCCTGCCACCCGAAGATGAGTGGTGGCAGGTGGATCTCGCTCAGCCCTACTGAGTTTGCCCAGCTCCAGCAATACACGGACTGTGAGTACTCTGCACCTGCCACACATCCCTCCTCGGGACAGGGAGAGGGGTTTTAAAAGTCCTGTTGGATCTGTGCTGGACTGGTGTCCTCCACGTCCTTAGTGTCCTCCTGGACATCTAGATGACTTCTTAGGTTTCAGATGGGGAGGCTGGGAAGGTCGCTGACCCACATCACCAACTGGTGGGGCATGCCTGTGTGGCGGGGAGGGTTTAGCTGAGCACAAGCTCCCCCCCGGCTTTGAGGGATGCACACGTGAGCATGACTCCATCCCTCCAAAGACAGCTGGCTCCCGTGTTCATTAGTGAAGTAAAATGCCAACAGGAAAAGAAGACTGGCTTTTGCTAACCATGTGGATCTCCTCCATGGCTCATCTTGGGTTGTCAACCTTCTGCGGTAATTTTATTCAGCACTTTTGCAGAGCAACACTCTCCTGCAGCTCCTGCTGAGGAGAGGAGGTGGGTGGCCGTGCTGTGGGGTCCTGGGGCTGCAAGTAGCCAGGGAGGGATCCTGAGAAAAGCCCTGGGGTCTGAAACCAGGTCCTCAAGGTCCTGCCTGTTGGAGAGCCAGCGTGCAGGCGTGCTTGTTGCAGCAAATGATGGAGAAGCGGTGCAGCCTGGGGAGGTGCTGAGACCAGGGCAGGATGGGCAGGAAGCCCAGCCGGAGCCATGGGATGAAGGGAGAAGGGGTTCTGGGACAGAGGTTGGACTTGATGACCCTGGAGGTGCTTTCCAACCATGATGATGATTCTGTAAAATCTCAGGGGCATAGCCCTGCAAGGGCAGCACAGCCCCAGGGTGAGCTGGCTCCTGCGGCCTCGTGGAAGAGGACTGGGAGGCAAAGGGGACCCCGTGAGCCCCCTGGGACTGTGCTCAGAGCTACTGCACATCACAGGGACAGATGAAGGGGATCAGGGCTGACAGTGTGGGGAGGCACAGTCTCCCCATCCAAACAGCCCCGTGCAAGCTGCCCCCAGCCCTCTGCCCGCCTGCATCCCAGGCAGGGGCAGGCAGGGCTGCGGGCAGCGGGGTGTGCAGCATTGCTGTCTGCATCTCATCCTGTTGCTCTGGAGCAACAGAACAGGCTCTGCTTCCTTGAATCACAGACCATAAGCACTATCTGTAACGCCGAGCTCGGAACACATGCGGCGTCTCCGTTGCGTTAGTCACTGTGTGGTGAGCAAGGCTGCAGCACATCCGCTGCCTCCTCCCTGGGAGGGTGGCCCTGGTTGTGCTCTGCAGCCCCCAGACCTGCCCCGGGCATCCTGGACAGTCGTGCTCCAGCACTGAGCTCCATCCCCAGCGCAGGGCTGGGGGAGCAGGATCCAGCACAACCCTCAGCTTGGAGAGAATATTTCACTGTAATTAACAGGGCTGTTGGGTCTAAGACCCTTTTAAATGAACATGCCCAGAGATAGATGTCTGAAGGTCAGGGCTTAACGTTCCCTCCACCTTGATCTTTTATTCTATTTTTTTCCCCTTATTTCTGGATTTTGGAAGGACCAATGTCCCTCCAGACACTCCAGCCCTGAGGACACCCAGTTGGGGAAACTCAGTGGCCATTTGCTATTTGTGTGGAAGTTTGGATGGAGCAATAACATTCTATTTCTCCCTCCTGGAGATGCCAATGGGCAGCCCAGAGCAGGCTCAGAGCTGCGGCAGCCACCCAAAGCGTGTGTGGAGGGCCTGGGGCAGGGACAGTCAGGCTTTGTGCTCAGCATCGCCCTTGGTGCGGCCAGGGCCAGGGGGTGGTCTGGGCTTTCCTTGCCCACTGCCACAGCTTTGCTCAGTGTTTATTTTCATACAGTTAGGAGGAAAAGGACCTATCCCAGCCAGCCAGCTTTACATATGTGGGAAAAGCAAGGCACGTGTGGCCCCTTCCCAAGCAGAGGAAGGAACCAGAAATTCTATATCCAGCAGATAAACTCATCTCCACCATCCTGCTGGTGCTTTAGCAGCAAAGGGGGTTGCCAGCACTGTGCTCAGTGCGATGCCTTTGCCTCCCCAGACTCCACCAAGAAGCTCAAAGATGTCCTGGAGGAGTTCCACGGGGATGGTGTCCTCTCAAAGTACAACCCTGAACAGGTATGGCTGTGTCCCCCCCCAGCCTCTCCCCATGATGCTGGCAGCTCCCAGCCCCTGCCAGCTCCTCCAGCTAAAAGCAGCCGGGAGAAGGAAGATCCATATATCCACCCCCTTCCTCTCCCCATGGCCAGGCTCCCGGGACTGGGAAAGATGCTGCCACGGATGGGGAGCACCTCTCCCAGCGGCCAGCCACATCCCCTCCCGGCCATCCTGGGGACAAGGCTTGCTGCATGGCCATCCCACCCTATCCCGCTGATGCTGCCAGGACCCTGCTTCTGTCCTGTGCTGGCTTCAGGCTGTCTTGCTGAGAGCATTTTGGGGCGTCTCCTTGCCTTGAGAAGCCGGGAGGGATTTACTCTCTCTTCCGTCAAGAGCAAATGATTTTGCTGTTGCCAGTGCAGGGGCAGGGGAAGCATCTGCGCCTTCTCACTCTTGCCTGCGAAAGCTAGGTTGTTTTTTCCAAGTCGTGCTTTCAGAGAGACCTGTTAGTGTGCCAGCAGGAGAGAGCCTTTCACAGGGGCCATAATCACTAGAAACGAGGCAAAATGGGAAAAGCCAGTAGGCTGAACGCGGCGAGGAGGGGCAGCAAAACTACCCTGCTATTCAAGGGCACCACGGGACCCTCGCTCCAGCTGCAGCCACAAAAGCCACTGGGAAGGCAATGTCGTGATGCAATGGGGATGCCCGGTAGGGAAGGAGGAGGCCAGGAGACCTCAGAAGGACAATAGTCCCCAGGGACTGGGGGTTGGTGGGAGGGTCCTGCTGCTCTGTGCAGGAGGCTTTCAGAGCACAGCTCCTTACACCCCTCTGCCTCCAACACCCCCAGCCTCCTTTAGCCATGCCAGAAGGTCTGCATTTAGTTCCTCAGTTCCAAGAGCTGAGCACCCGGCTCTGTCAGAGCTTCCTGCCCCTCCAGCGAGCTGCCCACCATGCAGGGGTCCGCAGACACCCAGACAGGCGATCTGGCTGTGGCCCCACAGCTGGCAAGTGCCATCTCACCACAGCTTTGTCCCTAGGTCCTACCCCAGCTGCTCCAGCTCTCATCCCTGCTCCAAACGCCACTGGCCTGGCTCTGCCATGTCAGCCCCAAGCAGCCAGCCCGTGCGAGGGATTTCTGGCCCTGCTGCCTCTGAGACCCTTTATCTTCCACCATTGTGACTTGGGCATCCAGCAGTTTTGGGGAGGGCTCTGCAGCTGATGTGACCAGTGAGGAGGACCCAGGGCATGGGACCCTCCTCCTGCCAGCAGCTCTGCACACCCGTGGTGTGCCCAGACCACCTTCATCATCCTCCTCTATCCCCTCCACAGCCCATCGACTACGAGGGCTTTCGCCTCTTCATGAAGACCTACCTGGAGGCTGATGTACCTGAGGAGCTTTGCCAAAACCTTTTCACCTCCTTCAAGCGTAAGATATGCCAAGTCTCCCCAGAGACCCAGCACCAGAGCCCCGGTGTCTCACAGCTCAACACCCTCGGTGAGCCAACCCTGCCCCTGCCACCCACCCAGCCATGCCCTGGCGTGGTAGAAAGTTGGGCTTCCTCCCATGCTGCACCACAGGGATGAGGAGTGGCACCTGCAGCGGGTGGCATTAGGGCCAGCATACAGCCCCGCTCTGTCCCATCCAGTGGATGGGCTCCCAGGGACTCTGTGCTGCTCTGGGAAGGAGAGGGCTTTCCCCAGGTTGGGGGACCCGTGGGACATCCTTGCACTGACTCCTCCCTTTCCTCCACATGCTCAGATCCCAAGTCACTCAATACCAGCCTGTGCCCTTGTCACCAGGCAGTCACCGAGTGCGCAGCTGCACCCGGAGCAGGGGATGTGTGCTGGGCATCCAGCTTCTGCTTCCCCCAGCCCCAGCCCAGGTGGATTCACAGCACACGGAGACGTCTGCTGAAAGGACTGTAAACAGCAAAGAAAAGGGAGAACCCTTCCCCAGGTGCTTGGCTGCCACATTGGGGCATGGTGGTGGCGAGACCGTGTCCTCCCCAGCCTGGTCCCAAGTACCGTGGCAGTGACACCCAGGGATGGGAGTGCTGCTGGGAGTCACTGGGCCAGGCAGGAGGTTGAGGGGCCATCCTCAGTGCCCCTTGGAGAGCCTTGGGGCCAGGATGCAATTCTGCTTTGGGGCTAGCAAAGAGGATCCCTGGTGAGCGGCTGCCATCCAGGCAGGGTTCCTGGAGGAAGGGGCTTGCCAGGCACAGGCACCCTGGTGTCACACTGCCCATGGGCATCTGTCTGCTTTGCAGGGATCAACGGGAAAATGCTCCTCAGTGCTCTGGGACGACACACTCCTGAGTCCAAGAGCTGCCACAGCAATGCAGCTGAGCCGCAATCCATGTCCCTCACCCCAGCATCGATCCCCAGCGCCTCCCCCAGCTGGTCCAGGTCATCCTCCCAGAAGTCCACCACTGGCACCCCTTCTGCTCACAACTCCTCGGGATCTTCAAAGATCTCTGGGTCCCTGCTCAGCCCTCAGTTGTCAGGTGAGCTTGGCTGGGGCTCCATGGGGCACATGGGCAGTAACAAGCCCTCTCTAGTTTCCCAAGTCATGGAGATGCACCTTGCCTCGATGGTGCGGCTGGTCAGGTCTCCAGTGCAGTGGTGGTGACCTTCCAAACTCAGTGGGTTCCTGGCATCTTGACACTTTTGCTTTGCAAACCTGAGCCACCAATCCCATCCCGCAGAGCTCCCGCCAGTCAAGGTCTTAATTACCTGGCTGCAGCTCCTAGCAAGGGGCGACTGGAGTGGTGAGTCAGCCCAGCTTGTCAGCCGCTGGCGAGGGGAGCTCTAGGAAGGGCATTGCTGCCAGGAGCAGCCATCTCCCAGAAGCTGCTGTCAGTGTGGGCAGCCATCAGCGTGGGTTGGCCCAGCATGCCAGCAAGCCACCCTTCCACTAGCTGAGTTTCTCACTCCTTCTGGCGGGGTGCTTGTTGCTGACAGTGCACATCCCTGTGGGCTTCTGCTGCTCGTGCCCACGCCTGCAGCGCTGGGGATGTGGGGGTATGCACCCAGGGGACTGACTGGCAGTGCCCAGCCTTGCTCCTGTGACGGCACCTAGCCCAGTGTGTCCAGTCCTACTCCTGCTCATGCACCCAGCCCCACATCCTCCGCGCCTTGCCTGCCCTGCGCTCAATGGGTCCCTGCAAGCCCCACATCCCAACTGGGGACAGCTCCTTGTCCCTCTGTGCATGGCCTTCATCACCCCCTTTCTGCCTGCAGGCACGAGGAGTGTGGAGAGGAGGTTACCCTTCAGCCTGCGGAAGAGCCACAGCTCCCTGAAAGCTGCCTCCGCACCGTCCCCAGCTCCCCTGACCCAGGTGGTCCATCTGAAGGACATCGTCTGCTACCTGTCCCTTCTGGAGAGGGGACGGGCAGAGGACAAGCTGGAGTGTAAGTGGGACCCTGGGGTCATGGGTCATGCTGTGTAGAGGTGGGACCAGAGGCTGGAAGCATTGCCTGATGGGGTTTGCCAGAGGAGGAGTGCCGGGCTGGACTCTCCTGCTCTCTTTTTAATGCTGAAATGTTCAAACCATCCAGAAACCCGTTCATCATTGCCCCTCTGCTCCTGCCTGCTTTGCTCCAATACCCTGCAACCCGCTGTGGGCTGAGGTCACATCTTGACGGAGCTGAGCTGGGGCCGCACTGCTCCCACCCCACAGCTCCAGCAGCCCCAGCACCGAGCGCTGGCTGCCCAGTGCCCCTGGGCTCTAACCAGCAGCCGGCTTCTCTTCTCCCTGCAGTTATGTTTCGCCTCTACGACACTGATGGAAATGGCCTCCTGGACAGCTCGGTAAGCCTTCTCTCAGGAGAGGAAGCTGGGACCGCACCGGGGCCAGAGGTAGACCCCTGACAAGGTGCCCGCAACCCCAGCAAGGTGCTTGGAGCTAGACAGGGATATGGGAAGGGAGGAGGAAGGCAGCAGAATTTGCTGCAGAGCTGGACTGTGGGGCTGGGGGATGCCTGCCAGCTCTGCAGCATCCAGCAGCAGCTAGGAAAAATCCACCCACCAGTAATTGCAGCTCTACATCAGGTCACTGTGTTTCAGAGAAGGAAAAATCATGCACGCACACCCTGGCCCCCTAAGATTTTCTTATTCTTTGAGTATCTCCCTTGAAACCCATTGCAAATAAAAATCTGTTTTATCAGAGCAGTTTTTCCGAGGGAAAGCCCACTGCTAATTTTCTGACAGATTTTTCAGAGGAGAAAGCAGCACCCAGCACCCACTGAGAAGTGAGGTGCCACTGGCGCCTGGGGCAGCCTTGGGCATATCAGGACATAAACCTGTTACGTCTCTGGTTGGAGGCATGAGGGAGGACGTGCTGCTCGTGCCCAAAGCCATGCCTAGGTGCCGGGTGCCATCATCTTTCTGTGCTCAGGAGCTGGATCGTATCATCAACCAGATGGTGCATGTGGCCGAGTACCTGGAGTGGGACTCCACGGAGCTGAAGCCTGTGAGTGCCGGGGCTGGGGGCAGCTGTGGGGGCTGCAGGAGCTCTTGGCCAGAGCTGGCAGCTGAGGTTCATTGGAGGCATCAGCATGTAATCACATTTCCTCCCTCCTCCAGATCCTGAAGGCCATGATGGAGGAGATCGACTACGACCGTGATGGGACTGTGACATTGGAGGAGTGGATCCGGGGTGGCATGACCACCATCCCCTTGCTGGTCCTCCTGGGGATGGAGACGGTGAGTGCCTGCATGAGGACCTGCATGATGACCTGCTTCGGCCGCATCCAGGTGCCTGGAGGAAAGCCGGGAGCTGGCAGCGGCGAGAGAGGAGGGTGGCGATGGAGGGAGTACAGGGACCACGGGAGGGCACCCTGCCCCTGGCAATGTGCCGCTCCACGCTGGCCCCGGCTGCCCGGCCCCTGCAGACACTCCCCCACCACCTCTGCTGACCACACTTGGTCCCCCACATCTTCACAAGTTCATTTTGGAGTTGTGGTCATTGCCAGCTGCTGTGCCCAGGCAAGCTGGGCTGGCTCCTTGGGATCGCAGGGCACTCCAGTTTGATGAATATTTCATCAAAAAATAAGATGAGCACCTGAATTGCCAGCTCCGCTCCTGGGGTAAGCTTCAAAGAGCAGAGGTGGGGTGATTTGAAACCCCTCTTACTTCCCTGTCTTGTTTTTCTAGTGCTTGCTTCCCAATGAGAGGCGGGGGAAGCGAGGTGGGTGATGTGGCTTTCTGGCAGGAAAATTCAAGAAAATGGGGAGTTTTAAGTGCCAAGCACTCATGTCTGGGCCCAGATGTACAAGGCTTGCTTTAGTCACACCATGGTGGCGGTGGCCTGGTCTAGATATGGAGTCACCTTCCCTCCAGCCATGAGCAGAGCATTTCTGTGGCCAAACGGTGCTGAGGAGCCATGGGGAGCTGGAGCTTGGTGCCAGGAGTGCCAGGAGCTAGACATGCCTGGGGAGCAGGGGAACATGGTGGCAGGGATGTTCAGGGGAACACCAGGGAGAAGGGGAGCCCATGGTCCTGCTGGGACTGAATTCCCACAGATGCACTAGGGGCTTTTTTGGGGCAAAAAGCTGAGAAAAGTGACAGGCTGAGCAAGCAGGGACCTCCGGCGGGGGAGTGACCCCACTCTTCTGCCCCGCAGAATGTGAAGGATGATGGGCAACACGCCTGGAGGCTGAAGCACTTCAGGAAACCTGCCTACTGCAACTTCTGCCGCACCATGCTGCTGGGGGTCCGCAAGCAGGGTCTCTGCTGCTCCTGTGAGTCCTGGCCCCCCCATGCCCCCTGGCTAGCAGCTCCTGCCCCATCCCAGTGCCCTAGGGAGGGGGGGACCGGTCTCCATCAGTGCTGAGCACCATGGGTGCTGCAGGGTGAGCAGGGAGGGGGCAGCACCTGTGCTGGGGAGTGATGCTCACCGCCTTTGTTCCCACCAGTCTGCAAGTACACTGTCCACGAAAGATGCGTGTCCAAAGATATCGCCTCCTGCATCAGCACCTACGTGAAATCCAAGAGAAACACGAGCGTGAGTAGGCAGACAGCCCGTTTCTGAGCTGGTGGGTCTCCTGTGGAGCTCTCTCCAAGGCAGCACCATCAGCAGCAGCTGGAATCTCAGTCCCCTGTCCTGGTCCCTCATGGCTTTTTCCCCTGGGATTTGACCCTGGGGTCCTGGGCAACAGCTCATGGGCATTCCCATCATCCAGAGCCTGGCCCTGGCCCCTGGCCCTGAGGTTTGCCACAGCTCCAGACGGGGATGGGTATCCCTGATGTGCTGCATGGAGCAGCAGGGAGGGAAGGTGGCCATGTGAGGGGTTGGTTTGGGTCAGTCAGCATCCCTGCACAAGCCACCCTCTGACGTCATGGTGGCAGCTCTTAGCAGAGAGGAGATGCCCACCAGTCAGTGGGTCCTGCGCCTGCAGTGCCCCCCACACCGTGCCTTGCAGGTGATGCAGCACACCTGGATTGAAGGCAATTCCCCCGTAAAGTGCGACAGATGCCACAAAAGCATCAAATGCTACCAGGGCATCACCGGCCTGCACTGTGTCTGGTGCCAAGTCACCGTGAGTACATGGGGGTGGGTGGCCTGGGGCGCACCCTGCAGTGCACCCCGTATGGCCAGCCCCAAGTGAGGAGAGGCTCACAAATGGCCTGCTCTCTCCTGATCGACATCCCTTCCTCCTGCAGCTCCACAACAAATGTGCCTCCCACGTGAAGCCGGAGTGCGATGGAGGCCCGCTGCGGGACCACATCTTGCTGCCTTCCTACATCTGCCCCGTCGTCCTGGTAAGTGCTGCCTTGCTGCCAGGTGGAAGGGACCTGGCAGGGCATTGCCATGGCCAACCTGCCTTCCCCGGCTGCCGGCGCTGCCTTCTCGGAGCAGTGCGTACATCTGTGCCTCTGTTCCCCAAAGGACAGGCAGTCCCTCTGCCGGAGATCAGAGAGTGACTCCCCTGCCAGCACCAGCCCTGAGGACAACCAGGGCTTCAAGTTCAACTCCACCACGGTGGATGGGCAAGGACTGCAGGTAGGTTCCTGCACCAGGCTGCTGGTGACTTCTGCTGCGGGTGCACGCTGAGCCCTGCAGCGGCCAGGAATTCGCAGCCACGCTTTCTGCCCTCCAGATCAGCCCCCAGCCTGGGACTCACCCCCTCCTGGTGCTTGTGAACCCCAAGAGTGGAGGAAGGCAAGGGGAGCGGTAGGTGGGGTCCTGGCCAAGGAGAGCATCCCCCCAGGGTCAGGAGCTGCTCATCCCTCGGACTGCCCCAGAACCTCTCCCAGAGGGGGACTCACCTCCGTGGCATCCCTTACACCTCTCCTTTCCTAGGGTCCTTCGGAAATTTCACTACCTACTCAACCCACGCCAAGTGTACAACCTGGACCGTGGCGGGCCTGCACCAGGGTATGGAGATCCTGCGGCCAATCCTCTGCCTCCTTCCACTGGTCCCTGCTCACTGACATCAGCCCTTGTCTTTCTTGGCTTCCTCCAGGCTGAGCTTCTTTCGGGACACTCCAGATTTCCGAGTCCTGGCCTGTGGAGGGGACGGCACAGTGGGATGGATCCTGGATTGTATAGGTGAGCAAGGAGCAGCTTTGCTGCTGCAGAGCATTGTCCACCCACGTCCTTGGCAATCTGCTGCTGGTTCCCCATATTCCCCTGACAAGAGCAGGCCAGGGGTCCTGCCAACAGCATCACCCTCAGGCTGCCAGCCAAAGAAGGACATGGGGAGGAGCAGGGAATGAGCCTTTTCAAACCTCCCTTTCCCTTTGAATTACAGACAAGGCAAACTTGGTGAAGCACCCACCAGTGGCTGTTCTGCCCCTAGGAACGGGCAATGACCTGGCCCGGTGCCTGCGCTGGGGAGGAGGTGAGGCTGGCGAGCAGTGCCCGGCGGGTGGCCAACCCATGGGGACCATCTGGTGCAGCTCAGTGGGTACCATCCTGGGGGAGGAAGGGCCTCTGGGCTTTTGGGACAAGGCTTAGGGCCGCATCTCAGCCCTGGTGCCCCATGATGGTGCCTCTAATCCCTTCCGACGAAAGCAGCTGGTGCTTCCTAAACCCCTGTCAGCCAATGTCGCGGTCCAGGCGCCCAACAACCTTCTTCATCTGGGAGAGGCATGCCATTAGCTGAAATCTCTGTCACTGCTGCAAGGACGAGCTGCACATCTTGCTTCTGTTGTAGCAGCAGCCCAGGCTCCCTCCAGTGCTTGGCACCCAGCTACCTCCACATGACATGGCCACACTCTCCTTTGTCCTCCTTCATCCTCCTCTGCTGCCCACCTTCTTTCTCTTACAGGCTACGAAGGAGGCAACCTGATGAAGGTCCTGAAAGACATCGAGCACAGCACAGAGGTGATGCTGGACCGCTGGCAGATAGAAGTCATTCCCAGTGACAGAGAGACCAAAGGAGACCCTGTCCCATCCACCATCATCAACAACTACTTCTCCATCGGTGTGGTGAGTACTGCAGGGCAGGGATGGGTCTTGAGGGCAGCCCAGAGCACAGCACATGCATTTTAGTTGGAGAGAGCAGTAGAGCACAGGCCAAACCAGCAACGTGCCATACCCACCAGAGCCACCCAGGCACGGTGGAGGGAAGAGTTCCAGAGACCAGTGGAGCAGGAGAGCTGTCACCTGGGTCCCCAACACAGCTGCAGCCTCAAACCCACTTGGATCAAGGGATTCCCAAGAGCATTCCCCACTCAGCCAGTGGGAAATGCCTCGGCTGCCGTGAAGTCACTGGAGCAACCCAGCCCAGTGGGTGCACTCCAGGGGATGCCAGCCCTCAATGCTTCCCTCTCTGTCTCCTCCTAGACTCATCCTTAGTTATCATCTGAGAGCCCCAAGTTAATTCCCAGGAGCAGGGGCTGGTTTCCTGGTGACATTCCTTAGAGATCATAAAAGCTTTTCTAAGTGTTTGGTAAAATTCTGCCTTTGAGCTTGAGTCCTTCAAGCCGAAGACTCTCCCTCCCTGCTCTTCCTTGTTCATGTTCCCAACCTCCCTCCATCTCGGGCATTGTTTTTCCTGTTTTATTGCCATTTGCAATGACAGCACATAAATGCATAGACAGGCATGGAATCTCTCTCTTCACAGCTGGGAATGTTGAAAGGCCAACTGTGTGAGGAGCTTAAATGAGATTCAGGGAAGTTTGGGGTCTCAGGGATGGGCTGAGATCTGCTGGACACCCCACCTGAAGCTTTTGCTGAGACAGCGCCCATTGGCAAAAACCTGCTTTGTGCTCGGCTGTGTTGCCCTGTGTTTTCCTAACGCAGGGAGGCTGTGGAGCCTGAGGAGGATGGCAGCCCCCAGTGCCAGGGGTCAATCCTCGGAGCAGCAGGGCTTTGGGAGAACGGCAAAGCTCCTCAGGAGCTTATAGCATTTTTGTCTTGGGCCATGGATGCCTGAGTGGTATCACCACGGTGTAGGTCACCCCCCCAGCAGCAGCTCTTGCTAGTGTCAGGGGATGTAACTGCAGGTGGCATTTGGTGACAGCTTCCAAGTCAGGCTTAAACGCTCCCCACCCTGCACAGGAGAGGTTGCAAGGAGTTTCAGGAGAGCTGCCACCTTGCCAGACGAGCTGTCAGGGTGCAGAGTCCCGGGGTGTCCCCAGAGCCCCACTGCCCCGCGGGTAGCTCTTCCCCCCTCCCTCAGCATCACGTCCATGCAGAGCCCCTGTGAGGAAAGAAGGAGGCCAAATGCACTGATTATATCTCGCTTAACAAGCGCTTTGCAAGCAGCCTCTCTGAGGGTGCCTCCATTGCCTGGGCATTGCCACAGAGGCTGGCAGCGAGGGCGGAGGGCTGAGCCTCAGCATCCTGGCACGTGTCGAGGGGCCACAGAGCAGGGTCTCTATTTCCCCGCTGCCCCACCACCATCTCTGCGCTCCCTCTCCCCACAGGACGCCTCCATCGCCCACCGCTTCCACATCATGCGAGAAAAGCACCCCGAGAAATTCAACAGCAGGTAAGGGCTGCCCATGACTCCCCCTGCAAGCTGCGTGCGGGGGGATGCCCCGCCACTGCTGTGCACCGTTTTAGGGGGGGGTGTACCTGCTCCCCTCCTGCCCGGCTCCTCTCGCCCCTCTCCCCACGGGACAGCCCCAGAGAGGCAGCGCAGTGTTCGGCCAACTTTGGGGATGGGCAGAGGATGTGCCAGGCATGGCCGGTGGGCAGTGGCCAGGCATGGTGGGTGTCTGGGATGCTCCTTGAGCGTGGCTGGCTGCTTGAACTTGGCGGTGCACCCAATTACCTTCATTCACGCTTTCTAATTAGCAGCAAATTCCAGGACCAGCAGGAGCAGGTCAGGCAGTGAAGGCAGGGCAGGCGGCAGGTCACAGCTCACTCCTGCTGTGCTCAGAGGGCATGGAAATGGTGTGACGGCAGCAGGGGCCGTGGCTTGCAACCCCCATTCCCATGCGTCTGGCTCTGCTCTGAAATTCAGCTCCCCTCACAGCTCCTCCTTGAAGACTGGCACAGCGATTGATGCAGGGGATGAGAAGGGATCAGGAGCTGCCTGGCAGGGAGCTGTGAGGGTGCAAGGCAGGGTGTTGAGCTGAGGAACAGCCCCTCTATGGGGTACCTCATCTCCAGCAGCCCATCAAGAGATGACAGCCCATGCTTGGCTCTGCTGAGAGCCGTGGAGGTACCCTGTTCCATGCTGAGGGACCACTCAGCACCCGCATCCTTCCCCTCTGCAGGGTCTCAGAGCCAGATCTGCCTGAGCCACCCCTTATCTCACAGCACAACTCCCTGGGGCCGTGACACCAGCGATCCCTCCCCATGATGGCTCCTGTCCCCT
The DNA here is from genome assembly GCA_033124195.1 of Coracias cyanogaster. Lineage (NCBI taxonomy): Eukaryota > Metazoa > Chordata > Aves > Coraciiformes > Coraciidae > Coracias > Coracias cyanogaster. The sequence goes on from JAVSBS010010635.1 coordinate 19,124, forward strand.
TTGCAATGGTCCAGAAAGGCTCTGGCATCCCACCCTGCAACCAGCTGGGCTGGGGGTGGCTGGGGCAAGGTGTCACTCCTGAGCGGGATGCTGACGCATCTCTGTGCCCCAGGATGAAGAACAAGCTGTGGTACTTTGAATTTGGGACGTCCGAGACCTTTGCGGCCACCTGCAAGAAGCTCCATGACTACATTGAGGTGGAGGTGGGTTTTCAGGGATGGTCCCTGGCTCCAGCTGTGGCACAACAGATTTAGTAAGAGATGTCACCCATGGGTACTGTGGGCAGGGCTTTTGGCTGTTTGGGGAGAGGGTGCCATGACGGCTTTGAGCGTTTACGGTGGCAGGAGGATGCGGTTGGCTGGCAGGACTCACTCTTCCACCGCGTGGTGCTTGCTGCAAAGCTGGCCAGCTGCAGGCAGAAGAATAGCCCTGTATTTTTCCCCCCTTTCCAGCTGTACTTGAGAGTGTGCCTGGAATATTCTCTCTGTAAACTCCCATGTCTGCTCCCAGCCCTCGTTAGATGAAATGGAAACAGCCTTTAATTAGAGTGAGAAGGATGTCCTGGGTCTGCTAAGAGTGCTGTCATTTCTTCTCTCGTGCTGGGGGGTTTGGGCCACATTTTGCTGGGAACTTCTGCCTCTCCCTGTCTCTGGATAAATGACCCTCTTATAACTTAGACTTGAGGACAAGGGGAAAAAACCATCGCTTGCTGGTGCGAGTCAGAGCAGGCAGCGGCTGCAGGGACACTAGTGGTGGGTGGAAAGCTGGCAGAGCACAGGCAGGGCCTGGGGAGCTGGTGGGAAGGAGCAGGAGCAGGGGCATGGCCATCTCATCCCCTTCACTGGCCACGCACCAGCATCCCAGAGTGGGTGAAGTCTGTGTCTGTGGGGCTCAATGCTGCCAGAGATGGGCACGAGGTGCCCCTTGCTCCTCATGCGGTGCCCCGCACACTGCCTGCGTGCTCCCCACCGAGCGTGCATTGGCACCGGCTGTGCCACACCGGCAAGAAAGCGTTAATCCTGTACTATTTGAAGTTGAAAGTTGCAGCCTGTCCTCCCTCCGGCTCCCAGGCAACTGTCAGTCTTGCAGAGAAATGGCAGTTTTGTTTTGGAAATTGGCACTCATTCTCCTACAGCTCCTGGAAATGAATTTGCTTTTTTCCCCAGCTGCAAATTTCTACTTCCAGCGTCGCTGCCAGCGCACCGTCAGCTGGCCCTGCTCAAAGGGCCCATTGTAGCTCGCTGGCACGCTAACAGGGGAGAAATCGCTCCCTGCATAAGTGTGTGCGGGCAAGCGTGAGCAGCCATGGTCCTGCCTGCCCCTGGGCAGGAACGGGCTCCCACAGCCCGGGCAGCCCCGGGCTGGCTCACTCCCATCCAACAGCAGCCAGACTGGTACCCACCACCTCACAGGCAGGAAGGAGAGGTGCTGGCAGTCAGGGGTGACGCTTGGCTTGGCCGGGTATTGGGTGTGTTGTCCATCCTGCAAGGACTTGGAGCCTTCTTGCTCAGCATTTGCTCCTCTAGAGTGTTGGGGTCTTTTCTGTTCCTACAGATGATAAATGTGGTGAGAAATAAGGGATTTGTGTCCTGTACAAGCCTCAGAGAGACAGCTCCTCACTCCCAAACCAGAAGATTCCTTCCTTTTGCTTTCAACACGAGGCTAAAAATAAGATACCAGAGCATCAGGGGAGGCAGAGCAGATCTGAAGATGCAGAGATGTTTGCTCTTGCGTGCACCCAGGTCCGCGTATGTGTGGCTGGCACGCTCAGCGTGTTAACAATGAGCTCGAGACTTTCACTCTTTGCTAGAGGAAAACAACTGGAGCCAAAGCAGCAGCGGGGGTTCATGAGCCCATTCGCATTCGTCTCGGCAGAGCAAAAGAGGGCAGAAAGGCTGTCACATCACCAAAATGCAAGGAAAAAAATGTGCTGATTTTTGCTGAAGCATAGCGTGGAAGGTAGAGAGCAGATGTGTAAAGGAAAATACAAATGCTGTAGAGAAAATACAGCTGAATGGGAAAGCAGCTGCTTCCTCCAGAGGTATCTAGAAAGGGGATCCAGTGTCGTCTGGGTAGTGTGAGAGTGAGAAGACCTGAAGTTAAGAACTGTATTTCCATGGCTGCTGCTTCCAGTCCTGTGGGAAAGCTGCAGGCAACAGATATTTTGCATTTTACAGGGAATTTTTGGCTGGGGCATTCCTGCTGTATGACAGCAAAGCCCAGGATACTCGTTCTGTGTGCTGTCTTGTGCTTTTCTCTCCAAAACCTGACATTTTTTCCTCTGACACCTTTCCTATAATTTCCTTTCTCCTCACTGCTAGTTTCCAAACTGCACTTGAAGACAAACTGGTTTGAGTGAGTTTTTGGGCAGACAACTTTCTGATTCTCTGGAGTCAATTTGAACAAGGGGAGATGGGGAAGCACGTGCTGGGGATGCTGGGACAGAGGTTGCTCTGGGGCAGAGGCGTAGTGCCTCCTATTTCGGGTTGCAGCACCGAGCCTGCCTAACGTTTTATGTGGTCTCGTAGGAATTTGCTTTTCAAAGCTGCCACATTGGACATGCAGTAATATTGACATTGAAACAGAGAGGAGAGCAGCACAAGGAGAGGTGGGGGTTGTCAGCCCTAGAAAAGCAAAGGTGGGGGTATTTGTTTGCACCTCTAGCCCCAGCCACCCTGGGGCAGGTTTTCTCCAAGGACTATCTGGCAGCATGCCATGCTCGGGGAGCCCCGCTCCTTCAGCAGGCAGGTGAGGAGAGAAGCTTGGGCTTCACAGTTCTGGGCACCAGCTCCCCCTGACCCCGTGGCCTGACGATGCCCATGTGCCCGGCAGTGCGACGGGACCCTACTAGACCTGAGCAACGCATCCCTGGAGGGCATCGCCGTCCTCAACATCCCCAGCATGTACGGTGGCTCCAACCTCTGGGGTGAAACCAAGAAGCAGCGTGGTTACAACCGGCTGGGCAAGAAAGCACCCGAGAAGCTGCATGCCACAGTGGTCACCGACACCAAGGAGCTCAAGTTCTGTGTGCAGGGTGAGTGGTGGGGTGCACAGGGTGTGCAGGGTGTGCACAGGGAAGCTGGGCAGCCTCCAGTTCTGGCCACAGCTCATGCACGAGGCACAAGAGCAATGGCACTGGTTGCTATTGGCTTGCTTGTCTTTCGTGGTGCTGAAGTGACCCCAAGAATGATCTGGCCAAGCTGGGGAAGGAGGGTGGCTCTGCCTGCCTGGCTATGGCCCAGCACTGCGTTTCTTGGGGCTGGTTACGGTGGCCAGAGAGGAGGATGGGGCTCCCGTGCCCTGCCATCCACCTCTCCCCCCACCCTCTGGGGATCACAACTCGGGGGGTGCCGGATGGCATGAGGCTAGACACCCCCGGCGCGCTGTGGGGCTGGCAGGTTGCCGCTGCAGCATCGAGTGCTTGGTGCTGCAGAGGAGGAGCTGGAAGCGGAGCTGCAGAGCTGGCACAGAGGGCTTTTGTAAGCATCTTCCCAGGCTCTGCGGCAGTGCTGCCAGCCTGGCTGGCTTTCGGGAGCAGCATGGTACCCAGGCGGTGCCCCGGTCAGTACCTTGCACTCGCTGCTGCGGCCACCGGAGCCATCCCCATGGGCACAGGCAGGGTGCAGGCAGTGCAAAGCGCTGGCAGGGTTCCCCAGCAGAGAGCAATGGGTTTGAAAGCAGGCAGCAAAATAGACAAAGTGCCCATGTTTTCTACCCACCACCTCCCACAGCCCAGGGCTGGGGTGAGAAACAGCCTCCTTGCCCTGTGGCTGCCAGGACGGAGGTGCCACTGGCCATCCCAGGGTGTCACTGCCCAGCTGTCCCTCACCGGGCAAGCCCATGGGAAAGGGCAGCAGGGAGCGGAACAGAGCAAAGACTGGTGCCAAAGGGTGGCAAGAGGCAGCAGAGTTGGTCCTCTGGGCACATCCCCACTTGCAGGCAGGCAGGAGGGCAAGGACAGGCTCAGGGGGCTTCTCCTGGAGGGGTTTCCACCAGGGGTGAAAGAGGACCCCGAAGGGAGTGCGAGGTGGAACACTTGCCCTGGTGTTGGGCACCTTTACAGGCAGCCTGGAAAAGCGGGAGGAGCTGGAAAAAGGGGCGATGCCCTGGGATTTGAGTAGACTCCTCCCAGGGAAGGTTCCTCTGTGCATGTGGCCCAGGGCACCTGGGAGAGATTCTGCTGCCATTTCATACAACACTGCAAACAAGTGGCTGAAGAGCTGGTGAGGATCCAGGCTGCTGCCCTGCAGCCATGCAGGACTGGGCACTGTTTTAGACCAGTATTTTTGCTCCAGGGACTGCAGCGAAGGCCAATGCTGCAAACGCCCAGCTCAGTAGTCTGAGGGCACAGGGCACATCAGGACACATCTTCACTGTGCCACCAACCTCGCTGCCCTCCAGGGCAGCCAGCAGCCCCGGTGTGCTGGCCCTGATGTTCTGGATGACAGCAGAAGGCAGGGGATCCCTGGGGACACCAGGACCAACTTAGATCCTTCTCTCTTGCAGACCTCAGTGACCACCTCTTGGAGGTGGTGGGGCTGGAGGGCGCAATGGAGATGGGGCAGATCTACACGGGGCTGAAGAGAGCTGGGAAGAGACTGGCCCAGTGTTCGTCTGTCACCATCAGGTATTTGTCCCTGGCCCAACTGAGCACCCACCCCACGGCAAAGCTGGTGCCTGTGTCACCTCATGTTCCCTCTCTTTGTGCCTTGCAGGACGTCCAAGCTGCTGCCCATGCAGGTGGACGGGGAGCCCTGGATGCAGCCATCCTGCACCGTGAGTCCCCAGGGAGGGAGCAGCTCTGCCATGGGCAGCCAGGGCGGGCAGGGGCTGGCAGCATGGCGAGATGGGACAGGCAGGAGCTGGCAGCATGGTGGGAAGCCTTGAATCCCTGTGCCGTGTGGCAAAGCCCCTGGAGTTGGAGAGAGGCTCCTGTGCTTGCTGGTGGGTGGCTGCAGAGCCCAGCCACCTGTGACTTCTGTCCGCACCTATGCTGGCCCTGGACTCATGGCGAGCCATCACAGAAGCCATGGGTACAGGGACATGCTCATCCCTTGCTGGGCAAGTGGGTGCAGTAGCATCCCTTCCCGAGGCGCTGCAGCGGGGTTCCCCACCATCCACAGGCAGCTTGCCCAGAGGAGAAATCCTCTGCCTGTACCAGCGCTGCCTGGATGTGACTCAGGAGCTGTTAACTCCTGTCCAGTGAAGCATTTAACCGTCCGGCTGTGGGGCAGCAGTGGCTCCTTGACCCGGTGCTGTTGGCTGGGCTGCTCCCTGCTTGCTTGGGTCCCTCAGGAGGGTCCTTGGGGGGCTCAGAGCCCAGGTACCCCTTACTGGGCTGTGTTTTTCACTTCTTTTTAGGTCAAAATTACACATAAAAGCCAAGTGCCGATGCTGCTGGGCCCCCCACAGAAAAGCAGCTTCTTTTTCCTGAAGAGGAGAAACCGAACTCGAGATTAAGCACGGTGCGAGGAGCTACAGCCCAGAGGGACTTGGTGTCCTGGACACCCACCTGCTGCAGAGAGTCCCCAAATCCTGGCTCCACAATGGAGAAAGAAAACACTCCTCCAAGCTCAGCAGGGATGATTTGTCCTGGGAAGGTCTTGGAGGCTCCTTTCCAGCCACCACAAGTGTCTTCTCCAGCTGGTATGGAAGCAATGGGTGAAGGCAGGCCGGCACATGGGGAGTTTGTTTGCCAGAGCAGCACTAGGACTGGGTTTTTTTTCCCTTTATTTAAAGAATACCCCCCTGCCCACCCCAGCGGAGCTGCAAATGAACACACTCCCAAGAAAACACTATGCTTCACTTATTTATTTTTTATCCTCTTGAAGGACACTCTGTGTTTTGCTGCACTGGCTTTCTGTCCACCAGCCCTTGCACATTGGAGAAGTTATTTATTTTCTTACCCTAGAGGAGACAGTCTCTGCCATACCTCCAGCTAGCATTTCTGGGATGGGTTTTTAAGCAGATGCAAAGACAGCCTTCACTACTGGCCCTGTGAGCTACAAGGCATGGGACAGGCCATAGACCATGGGGACAAGCATGGGAGACCATGTTTTGGTGTGGAAACAGCAAAAAAAGGGATTTTAAGGGGAGCTGCCAATCCTGGGAAACCCCTGTGCCCCGGCTCTGGGCTTTGTGTTCATATTTATGTATTTATTTAGCAGACTTTGGGGAGACTTTGGAGGTCACCTTCTTTATGAGCCCGAGTTGGCCACGAATGCCACCTCCCTTCTCTGCTGCCTGCCCCCCATGGCACTTCCTGCCACGTGGACTTTCCTACAGCCTGCCAGCCTGCACCAGGGCATGGGGACAGACATCCAGAAGCTATTCTCGCTTGGAAGTGTGTGTGTGTGTGTGTGTGTGTGTCCGCCTTTTTACATGTCTCCTCATGGGCTTCACCAGGCCTGTGCTCTCCTGGTGGCCTCCAGTGCTCCTAGATGGCTGCAAGGGAGTGGGGCAGAGCTGTTGCACATCGGTTTCTGCACAGCCAGCTCTCTCCCAGGCCAACCCTGAAGCCAAGGAGCTTCAGAGCTGCTGCTACCAGCCCCCTGCTTGCAGGGACGCCCACTCCTTTTCTCCTCACCCAGCCGGCTGCCAGAGCTCAGCCAGGGCACATGGGCAAGTTTTGGTGGCCTCACCCATATGTCTCCCACCAGGCATGTGGGGACAGACCACGGGATGCAGCTTCTCCCCTGGATGCAATGGGGACCAGAAAATGGATGAATGCGCGGAGGAGGAAGTCACCTGGATGTGTGCCCCATTTCTGAGTGCTCCCAGGAGCTGGGAGTTGGCAGGACTGGCCCACAGAAAGGGCTGCTGGCTGCCTCTGCAGCCACCCGCTGCCTCCTGCACTGGGGGCATGCTCGGCTCCCAAATCAGCCCCAGCTCCCAGGCAGTTCTCTCAGGTCTGGTGGAGGCTCCTGTGCCACCATGAGCAAGCCAGGAGCAGCGTGTGCCCTGTGCATGTTGCTGCGGGCAGGAAAACCTCTGCTTGTCCCTGTTCTGCCCCTGTCACAGAGCAGGGAGCCCTGGCTGGGACACACCACCCTGTCCTCCCTGGCGAATACCCAGACCCTCCTCATAACATTCAATAGCTGCCCCTAGTAGTGCAGAGGGTGCTGCCATCATTATGTTTCAGAGTGAACAGTGAGCTGAAAGAGAGCTGTTTGTCATCCTCCTCAGGCAAGGGCCGTGCTGTTGTGCACCTATTCAAGGTTTAGCTCGAGGTTACTTCTGACAGTGGCCACAGGGCCCTGCTGAGACAGGAGAAGGCAGCAGCAGCCCAAGGGCCTGCAGCCCACAAGTCCCCCTCAGCTGGGGCACAGGAGGATGCTCCTGTGGGCTGCTGCTGCTCCTTCTCCCCCTGCCCTCTGCACCAGCACTGGGCGAGCTGGGGGACTGATGCTCGCTGCAGTGGAATGTCCAGGGACGTACTTGCAGAAGGTTCCAGCAGCAGCCATGAGGAGGAGGCTCTGCACCAGAGAGAAAATGGGAGTGAGCGTGGGCCTGGCCCGCTGGCACAGAGCTCACTGCAGCTTGACAGAGCCATGACCTGCGGCCAGGGCCATGCTCCACCTGCAGCCGCACTCTCCTCATCCCCTGGGGCGGCCATTAATGGGGAGCCAGGTGAAAGCATATGGGAGCTAGGCCAAATAGACCCTGGATCCCAGGGACCAGCAGCCTCCATTTCCCCAGCTGACAGCAGCTGTGCTTGGGGAGGGTGAAAGAAAAAAATCACAACCATCTCCAGACCCTTGCCGGCAGGTGGGGTGGTGGGTCTGATCCGTGGGGTGACAACACACAAGGTCAGCAGTGTTCATAGCAGGAGGTTTGGCTCCGTTTCCCTGCCTGTTTGGCCGCAACCTGGGGTTTTATCCTGAGGCTTTGATTAGAAAGTGCCCGTATGGAATCAACAACGTTTTTCACCACAGACCTGCTCCTTGCACCTGGTCGTGGTTTGCTGGGCTCTGGGCAAAGAGCAGTGCTCAGGTCTCTCTGCTGTGGTTTGCCGTCAGTGGTGGTGGAGCCAGGGGAAGCAAGCAGGCACCATGCCCATGCGCACACCCGTGGGTCCGGCAGCGTGCCAGGGACAAGGAGTGTTTGTTTGAGCTCAAAGCTAAAGGGGAGCACTCAGACAAGTGCCCTGCAGGGCACGGGGAGCCCAGGGCCACCATCCTGGGCCAGCAGGACAATGACACACGAGCACCGGTCTGCCAAGAATGGTGAGCTCCAATATAGGCATCCCCTTCTAAAGATCAATGAGATGGCCCCTGCCACCTCCCCCGGGGAAATGCGGCTTGGATCCAGGTTCAACCGGCTTAGCCACTAACGACCTCCTCCTAAGGAGGAGACTACTTTGACCATGGTGCAAAGGTCTCCAGCCCAGGAGGGGACCTGCAGGGGCTGGGACTCCAGCCCGGCTGTTCCTGGCTGCAGGGAGGAATAAGCCACACACTTGAGAGGCTCCCGAGCCTCTCAAACACCCTTCCTAGCCCCTGTGCCTCCCAGTTCAGCCCCATTCATCCCCTAAAGGCAGTGGGATGGAACAGGGACCCCCAAACACCCCCCCCAGTGCTAGTGTGGAAGTGCCTGGCTGCGCTGGTGCTGTGCTGAGGAACCTCATGCCAAAGGAGCCCCAGCCCAGCGCCAGCCCTGGTCTCCTGCTGTGTGCATAGTCATGGTTGCTTGCATGAACATGGCACCCATAGCATCGTGCGTATTGCCCTGTCCACCCAGACTGCTGTAGACTTGCCTCCAATAAAGATGGTGATGAAATACTTGGCTGGTCCTGTGGTACATGGGGTTCCCCGATTCCTGCCCAGGCACAGGGTGTCCCCACCTTTGGGGACTCAAACTGGAGGTGACCGATTTGGGCTGCTGGGGCTGAAAGAGTGTTGTCAGCAGCACAGTGGAGCAGTGCTTGGCGGGAGCTGCCACCAGCTAAATTTGGAGCCTGCACATTTTTTTTATGTTTTTCTTTTTTTCCCCCAGAGTTGGCTCTAAATTTAGCAGGTGCCGGTTGCCATCCCCTCTCCCAGCCCTGGCTCTCCAGGGTCTTTGGCTTTTCTCAAGACACCCCTGCAGCCTCTCACCCACCTGTCCCACATGTGGACACAGCCACCAATGCCTCTCCCTATGCTGGGTGGCAGCAAGAGCCCCCGGGGTGCTAGAGCAGCCCCTGGCCAGTGTGAGGCTGTGGCCACCTTCGGCTGCCAGTTGTGCCCAGCTCTGCAGTGCCCCAGCTTGTCCCCAGCAGGCCACCTTGATCCCCGGCCCAGGTTTTGTCACCTACCCACACATGTGTCATCTGCTAATTTTACCAGCAGTGATTTAATCTTGGTTGCCTGCCCGCAAAGGGGAAGTGAGAGTCCCGGTGCCTCCAGAGACCCTCAGGAGCAGTCCCTGGGTGGCAAGGACACCCCATATCTTCTGTGCACTCCCCCCCGCTCCCCGCACCACGCAGGCTTCTGGTGGGCAGCGTATCCTGGCAGCACCCCCTCCACCAGTTTCTCCCAGTACAGTGTCATCCCTGGGGGATGGTGGTGGCCCTGAAGGACTCTGAAAGCTCATCAGTACCCCAACATTGACAGAGAAATTCCCACCTGCAGCCTGGAGACATGCTGGGCAGCTCTGCCAGGACAGTGGCAAGCCCATGACCTGAGGCTGAAGGTTTCAAAATGGTGAGGACAACCCTGTACCAACAGGCTTCCTAACCCCTGGGCATCTTCCCAGGATCCAAACAGAAGGCTCCTCTCCTACCCAAGCTGAGAAGAGCAGTATGTAGCTGAGCACTAGCCCTTGTTTTTCCCTTCTCCAGCAATAATTTCCTAGTCTCCCTCTGCAACGCCACGAGGCCTCCATGCAGTTTATGTCTCCTATGCAACCTGCTGCATCCGCCACAAGTGGCCACAGGCAGGTCTCCATGGCAGGTCTCACCACCTTCAGTTACAGATGGGGAAACTGAGGCACTCTGCAGCGCAATGCTGAGGTGTGGGGGAGCTGATAGGCCCTCAGCAGCATGGCTCTGTCCTAAACTCTCTCCCAATCCTCTGAGCTATCTGCAGTCCTGCAAGGGCTTATGTCCAGGGGAAACCATGGCTGGGGCAGCCCCAAAGCCCCTGCAGGTGGGAACTATTTTTCCTATGGCCTCCTCCAAAGAGCCCTTCTCAATGGCAAACCCAGCTCCAGGGTGCCTGCAGGGGAAAGGCTGTCAAAGCTGGCACTCAGGCGTGGGTTAGCCCCGGGCTCGAAGCGGGACCGAGGATCGCTGCCTCGCTGGTGCAAAACCACCTCCCAAGAGAGCAGAGAGGACCCCATGGCATGTGAGGCCCGAGATACAACCTATCTGCAGAGCTTCCCGTGCGGCAGATCCTTGGGCACATCCTGCAGGCAGCAGGTCCCCCTGGGCCGTCCCATCAATCCCCGCCAAGGCCTCCTGTTAACCTCCCAACCCCCCCTTCTCTCCTAAATAGCGCCGCGGCCCCTTTAAATCCTGCGCGGCCCCAGCCCCACCCGCCAGCCTTTTCTCCCCCCCTCCTCCCCTTCTATTTTTTTATGAATGAAAAAGTTCTCGGCGGGGCCATGCAAATCGCGCCGCGCCCATTGGCCGCCGCCGGCCCCGCCCACCCCAGCCTTCCTCAATGGTGCTCGGCGGAGCGGCGCGCGGTGGCGCCGCAGCCAATCCGGCGGCGAGAGCTGCCGAGCGACGGAAGCCCATTGGCCCGTGCCGAGGGTAAACAAGCGGGGCGGGGCGGGGCGGGTCCCGCTGGCTCGGGGG
>JAVSBS010010636.1:0-61941 GCA_033124195.1 Coracias cyanogaster
GGGGGGAAGTATGTGCCTAAACCGTCTTTTTCTTCTGCAAATTCTTCCCTTCGTAGAAGCCATCCCAGAGTAACTCTGAAGCACAGTCGTCTTGCAGATGAGTTCTCCCTGCTTGCAGATTTGTTGAAAAGTTCAGGGGAGCAATGCTGGTTTTGACTGTATCAATTTTTCCAGCTTCTACAGTTAAACCTAACTCCTCCCTACCTCCCCAGTCCCCGTGCCTGGGAGATGTAACTGAATGCACTTCTCCAACTTACAAGTGTTTGATACTTGTTAAAATGGAGAAAACGTTGCAATGGGCTACAGTGAATATGTATGAATTGCTTCGGGCTCTGTCCTTGTCCCCCTTGCACACAGTGCCGTTCATTCTATCCCTGTGCTATGCATAGAAAGCTTCCTGAACTTTCTATCCTGCTGTGACCCAGAGCATCCGATCCGTTAAAACTATGAACTTGCCGCCTTGTAAGGATAAGAAGCGCGGGAAAGAGTTTTCAAAATACTTGGAACCAATGAAAGCGATAGTGCTCCATGAGCTGCTGGGCTTTCAGGGCAGAAAGCAGCATTCTGTAACAAAAATGTTAAAGCTGTTATTTCTCTGCACATCTATTAATAATGCTTAGAGCTGTCAGGTTCTATTAATTTTTTTCCTACAGATAGAAGTAAGAGTTATGTTTTGTAACTATGCTACAAAAACCTAAGATACTTCACTTCACTTGTAGCCAGGTAAGGAAGAGACAAGCAGTTGCTCATAGAGAGAACTGCAAGTAAACTTATTGCAGCTTAAGTAGGTGGCTTGTTGTTGTTGTTTAATTTCATTCCAATATTAGTTCTAACTAGTTAGCCAACTCAAGCATATGCTAAGAGGCAATAAACCCCTGCTTCTGGATTGGAGGTGAAAGAATCCTTCATTGCGTGGGGGAAGGAAAGGAGGGGAAGTGTAGAAAGTTTCAGGTTCTTTGAAAACTATGTACATCTGCAGTACTTCTGGACTTGCTCATTTAGCCAGTGGAGAAACTAAAGCTCTAAAAATACTTGATGGGCTTTTCCTCCGTAGCTTAGGGGATTCTAAATGTAATGATGCAATAGGTGAATGAAATGTTTATGTGGTTCCAAAAGCTTATTTTAACACAGCTTCTAAACCTGGGGTTTAGAGGCTGCGTGCTACATAATGATGTTTACTGTTTTGTCCTGTGCTTTTAAAAACGGTGATACCACAAGAAACTTTTGCAGGTGTTTGTTTCCCTTAGTGCTAGATAACGTCTTTGCATCACTAAGGTATGTCTGTGGTATTTCTGAAATTAAATAGATACAGAAGAGAAGTGCTCCATTGTAAAACGGGTCAATGAAGAAGCCAAAGGCGGCTGTGGTGCATGGGATGTAAATGAAGTAGTATAGTATCTGAGGTTTGTTAAGCCTCTGCCATTCTGCCGAGCGGTCACGGAAGTACACAAGGGAACTTGCAATTGCAAAGCTGAACTTAATTATCTCTTGTCTAACTCATTCAGGCTGTCAGCAACTTTTGGACATACTGGTTTTATCAACGCTCTGTCTTTCAGTCAGTAAGTCCCTGTTCTTCTGCTTGGATCTTTGCCAGTGATGAGTTTGGGTTCTGATCTCCTAGAATAGGGTAATTTCCTTGGAAAAATGTTCAGGGATGTACTACATTGCAGGGACTGGCAAATTGAGAAATAGCTAATTCTATCTTTCACTTAAATAGTTGAATTCACATTTCTTTTAGTAAAAGAGTCTTTGAGGTACTAAGTTTCTAATTATGAGTCATAGAAATGTAGAGGTCACAACAGGCAATGGAAATGGGTTTTTCCAAATGTTGGGCTTCTGTAATAAATGGACGTGCATTACTGAGAAACATAAATATGTTGAAACACTTTGTTGCTATTTTTCACTAAAGTAGCCTTGAAACTGGCATAACTAATTAATAAAGCATTCATGCACAATTAGGAAGCCTCTGATCACACAAAACTGCTGTTGTATTTTTTTATGTTGCACGTTCCTATCTGCTTCCTCAGTAGAGAAGAAGTTGCTGGGAACAGCCCTGTGCTGCAGTCATCCCAGCATCTGGAAATAACTCATCCAGGCATACTTCAGAGAATGTTAATGTTGTTTAAAGTATTGCAGGGGCCTAGGCTGGTTTAAGAGACGAGAGGCACCATGAGATATATCATAATGAGATACACTAGCAAATCTGTGTCTTCTCAGCCCCTCGCTTTTAAATCTCTCCTGATTGCTGAATAGAGGACTAATGTTTTGAGAGTTTCTTCTCTAGTTCCAGTACTTCCGTCAATTGTGTGAAGTATTCTAGACTGCTGATTTATTTTTATGGACTTGTTAGATGCAGAGGCTTGCCTAGATCAAGCTCTAGGCACAAATACAAAATATAGTGCTTCAGGTTTATTATTTGGAGCGCTAAGTGTCTGTCTTCTACCAGTCTTCTGGTCTTTTGTATTTTAAAACCTTGCCCACGTCAGTTTGGGAGCAATAGATTATTGCAGAGAAACTTGCACAAAGTTCTTTAGACATTTTGACCTATTAAATTTTGGACTTGCAAAACATTACAGAAATTCTTCAACAAAATTGCTGTCAGATTTGAAACAGAGTGATTCATTGAGCAAAAATACAGGCAACAATTTATAAAAATTGCCACCCAGTCTAAAAAATATAAAATAGAAAGTTTTAACTACAAATATACACAGTAAATTCAGTGCATGTTGTTTAACATAGAAGCTCTGTCTGCAGTTTCAGCCTTCCACCCTTCTTTCAAGTGCTTGCTACAATTAACCTATGAACAAATTGCCCTCTAGCTCCCCCAGCTGAATCCTTACAATGGGAGAGAGAACCGTTAATGGCTTTCCCCAAAAGGCTGACCTGTGTTTGTTCAGCTTTGATTTCAATAAGTTTTGGCTTTGGTAGTTTGGCTTTTTGATCTCACTTGCTTTACTCATGCCCTGCCAATGATCTCGTTTGAAATAGTGATACTGTTCGAAGGAAAACAGCACCTTCTGGACCTCGGTCTGTTACAGAGTTATGGAAAAAGCTGTACCTTAACTAAAATGTTTTGGGTAGAAGTGATTTGATGGATGTAAGAGGGATAAGACCTATCAGACTTGTGAAAAGATAAAAGATTGCCCTGGATGAATGAAAAAAGAGTCTGAAGAGGTGCTGACATCTATGAGCAGGATATCAGAAGGCTTGTTGTCTTTGCAGTAGACTTCATAGTTCTAATCAATTAGCAATAGGACCAGAGGAGTTCTGGGAAGATAAAAAAGGGTCGTGGCAGGCTGTTGGCCATGGAAAGCACTGGAGCAAGTTATAGAAAACTGGTTTGTAAGATGACATTGCAAACATCTGTATTAGAGTCCTTGAGGCCAAAGCCAGAAGTGGCTTTATAAGTTGTGACCTTATTTATATGCAATGGTGCTGTTTCTGTGGATGCGTGCAGCGGGGATTATAGCAGAAGTGTCTTCCAGCTGTGTAATGTACACAGGCTGGGCAATTACTTATCTCTCGGTGACTTTATGACAGTGCCTGCTCCTTTTCCCTGAGGCAACCAAGCTGCCATGTCCTCTTGAGATTATGAAGACCTACTTGGCTGTTTGTGCAGAACATAGCATTTTCTTATTCAATAAAGCTTTTATAATGTCATGCCCTGAGCAGGGGCTTGTCATGGTGTCTGTGATGTCAAACTCATGTTTCTCTCACCCACAAAGGTCTATCATTTTAAAGGTGGCTGAATTCTTTCAGAGAAAGAGGAGACATAAGGCAGCAGGTCAGCAGAGGGCTAAAGTGAACCTGAGTCAAGAAGCTGGAGTGAAAGAAAAGGGGAATATAGTCCAACGAGTGTGAAGAAATGCTGGTGCTTTTTCTTGTTAGGGACTCTGAAACAGGCGCAGGAAAGAAGCGCTGAGAAGCAAGAGGACAGAAAGCATTGCTGAAAGGTAGTTACCAGAAGTGCCTTCTGTGATTTAAAGGAGGATTAATTCATACACTTGGGAGGGTAATGGAATTTTGTTTTCTGAGGAGTTTTGAGTCAGATTAACATGCTCTATAATTCATGCAAACCATGGAAATGTCTCCCTTAGGAAGTGAGGTGTTCTACATGACATCAATCCAAAATGAAATTCCAAAACTGAATTCCAAACTTGTGTCTGAAAATCGTATATATTCAATATGTGGAGGTTCATGTCACTGGCATTAGCCAAGTAGGAGAATTTGGAAGCTAATTGCTTAAACCTCAGTATCTGACAACCTGAAGAAATAGCAACTTCTTTTTAGTAGTTCTAAAGTAACGCATTTTACTTCATGCTCATCTTGGAGTAAGAGCCCACTTGTTGTTAATTACTATTCCTCATGTGATCTACAGGAATTATTAAATACAGTAACATAAAATCTCTTGGCCCAAAGACAATTGAATGTGATGTTATTGTGAGTGCTTAAGGTTGGTTCCTGTTTACTTTGATTTTGCATACTATTTCCTTAATGTCTTAGGGAAAGGCACGAGGGGGAGGAGGTGGTAAAGATGAGATGAAGGAGGGTCAACTGCCTCTTGACCCTGTGAAGGGTGTGGTTTCTGGAAGAAGGTGGAGTGCAGTTGTGGTATACAGGGTGTGTTGTCCTCTCTGCAGTATGGTGTGGGCTTCTGGACTGCTCTATTCTGGTCTCTCCATTGGAGTAGGGGGAAAGCATGATATTTGGAAAAAAGTGGAGAGGTCGTATGGAAGTAGAAGAAATCAAGGCTCCAGCAGTTACTTCAGACAGAAGTCAATTGCTAGGCCTGTCACAAAGCAGTAGAGAACAAGCCCTGAAATAGGGATGGTTGTTGGGTTTTCTTCCTACAAATGCTTCTCCTGACGTTTTCTTACCACGTGATAACTAATTATATTGATTCCATTAATATGGTATTTTCTCTCAAAAAGTTAACAACATTCTAGGTATAAAATCATTGAAGTCAGTATTGGTTGTGAGAACGTCTGTAGAAAAGCCCATGATCGTTCATCTTTCTCCTGGCTGCTGAATAGACAAAGTGTATCCCTTTATTCTGTTTCCATACTTAATTGATATTGTGCAGTTGTATGTCCTGTAAAAGGAATTAAACAAGTCCACTGATTTAGGAGTGCATTTATTTAATGTCTAATGCGTTGGACAGTAATAAATTTCAGCTCTGGTGCAAGTATGGTTTGGGGCGGTGGAGAAGGGTTGATTTGTTTTCCCATCAGATGCTGTCCCCACCAGCCCTGTCTGTGGTCAGCCCTCGTGCCCTCTCCTGGGTAATCCAACCCCTTAAACCTCCACAGCTTTAGGGTCACCAGTAACCGCATTGTGTCTGGGAAAGCATTCTGCAGAAGTGCTTGTTCAAATGGGATGCCGTGTTTCCTTTTTTTATAAGAAGTTTTTTCATAAACTGTGTCGTGCTGATACACAGAAAATACTGGCTCAAGAAATTTGTTTAATGCTTACTCATATGAAAGTCTTACAAATGAAAAGCTTACTTTATATAACTTGGACTACTTTTAAATGTGTAGCTTCTCTTTTCTATGGGTACCACTACTGTTTTTTAAAAGGAAGAAAATATTTGCTAATTTGACAATACTATGGCTTGTTAAAGGGGTTAGGAGGAATTTTACTATATTCTCTAAGGTTTTAAGAATTAACTCACCTTAGAAAAAAAACAGAGCTACTGCTAAATAATTGCAACGGTGCAAGGAGTACACAGGACACGCATAGAAAATGTTCTGAGATCCCCAGTAGAGATTGCAGTTATATACTCTTTATTTGATAGCCATTTGCAGTAGAGATCATTTTAAGTTCTGCTACCAATAGATATGTAGTTGGAGAGATGCTTGCTTTAGGTTAGAGTTTGGGTAGCACTCCTGGGTATTACTGGTGTCTCTTAGGAACTTTTAGGATGAAGAGCACTTTCAGAGTCAGCCATCAGATTGAGTTTAATGTCATGTTTTACCTTAACTTCATTAGTGATGGGGAAACCAGTCCTCCCTGTCAACCCGTCATGTTCAGAACCAGTATGCTCCCTTTGGCTACATGCAGTCATACCTTTGTTGAGAAGTGAAAAATCTACATGGCCTATGTAAGAGAGAGACAGAGGTCAGATCCACCAAACCTGAGTTACTGCGGGCTCCCTGTAGAGTTCTTGTGTGCTCCTGTTACCCACCACGTGGCCCTTCAGCTTGTTCCCCTCTTCAGAGCATTGGTCTTTGTGTCCTAGGCAACCCCCTTGGAGAGCGCTGTGGGAAGACTTGTTTGGAAGAGCGTGATAATCAGTGGCTGGGTGTCAGCTTATCGAGGCAGCCAAAAGAAAATGGATCTGTTGTTGTATGTATTAACCACTGGAGTCTGTGTCCGTTTGTCAGACTGCCTTCACCTTTCTTATGCTTCTGTGTCAAACATCATGTTTGTTTTCTATCTATAGGCTTGTGGACATAGGTGGAAAAATATCTATTACATGAAAAATGAACACAAACTCCCACATGGTATTTGTTTTGCCATCTCTTCTGATTTTCGAACTGAACTCAGCAGAAGAATATGCCCATGCTATATAGGTAAGCAGAATGCTTGGATCCTTTGCAGGGAAGGTTAAGATCCATAACTGCATGGTGCAAAGTTTGTGAAGAGCATGTGTTGCTCCAAGCAGTCTTTCTGCAGCCAAAGCTTTGAAGATTGAGTGCTGATGATGGGAGCCCAACTTACAATGTAAATTTGTTAGCAAGATGTTTATCACTTCAAAGAAAAGCTGCTTTCAACAGGCAAAAAAAATAGTTTATATAGGACATCAGAACGCTTGCATCTTGGACTGGACCACTGAAGGATGCGTGCTCCTCCAAAAGAGGCCACTAGAGGACATTGTTCCATCCTTTACTCTGTCATTTGCTTGCTCTGTTCAGGAGGGTGCCTCAGAGCAGGTCAGCAGGAATATCTGCAAGTGATTGTGGCATCTGCTCCTTAGTATGTGATACAAAGCTGCTGTGGTTCCTTGACAGTGTGTCTCCCTTTTCTTTACTTGCCTCCTGCCAAGGCCGCTGCTGTGGTGCAAGACTTTCAGTGGTCCTTCCCCAGAGAACTTCAGGAGCAGAATAAGAATAAAGGCCTGAAGCTATCAAATGAGTTCATTTCTGCCTCCCTTTCATACCTTCCTTGCATCTGGGAGAAAAATCTTGCGACCCTGGTTGTTGCCAATGCAAAGAAGAGCTGACAGTCTGGCCTTTCTGCGCAGACCAATAGAGTAATGCTGTCAAATGTCCTGCTGCTCCTTTGGAGACTGTTAGAGCATTAGTGAAATCATGCTTTTATCTTTAGTGACTTAAGTGAACAAATCTATGGGTGAGATGAAGGGAACCCTGACGGAAGGCAGTTACCAAAGAAAAGCAGGGAAACTTGTCTCCCAAAACTTGGGAGAATTGGATGTAGAGACAACTGCTAAGGGTGACAGATACCAATATCTAAGGTAGCCATAACACAAGCCCTTCAGAGGACTAGGGGACCATCAGGGCAACTCCTACCAAGGTACATAAACCTATCAATGAGATTACACTGGAATTATACAGAGTGGAAGAGTTAAGCTTATCTAGCTATGTGGCTCAAACTATTTGTGCTATTTCATCCATGGAACAACTGAAAAATAAAAGTATACCTTTTAAAGTTACAGGATTTCAAAGGCAGCTGTGATCAAGTGGTACATAGTGCTTTGATTTTGCTACAATACTGCATTAAAGCTGAAGGCTATATAGTGGAAACCAGTGTTTTTACTTTTATTACAGAACTGAAAATCAGTGTTGTGTTGTTTTGTTTTTAACTTGTCTCGACTTTTGTTGAAGACCTGGTAGCAAATTCTGCAACCATGTGCTTCTCATACTTTTAATACTTCTTGCCTATTCCCAGATCATGTGCGAAAGTTTGGAGAAAACCATGGGTCATGCCAGGCTGGAATGTCTAGTTTTTACATTGAGGTGTGTATTAAAGATACCAAACTGCTCACTCTCTCTCCTATCTATATACATGTCTTAAAGTATATGTGTAAATGCAAACACTAACACTGTCTTTTATTGTTGGGGGGGGCCAGAAATCAGACTTTTCTCATTTCTTTTTAATAGAGTCTTAATAAGACTTGGGTGATAATTCCCAACTATTACTTTTTACTTTTTATTCTCAAGAATACTTTTACACCATACTAAATCCAAAGTTACTTTCTATCTGGAAAAAAAACACGAATATAACTAAGCATGAAATTTATTATTATCTTTAAAGTAACCTGTTTGATATAACATTAACATTAATAATGCTTACCTTCTCACTTTATAGAGTAATATTCTGTATTATTTAATTTCCATTTCACTCTAAGATTGTTTTCTAAAAAAAAACCCAAAACCAAACACTTTTGAGAATAAAATATCCTGTTTCTTGCTCTCTTAAGTTGTTCACAGCTCAAAATTTTTAATAACTATTTTTAGAAAGTCTGAAAAATGTCTGTGAGGTAGTGGTAATCCCCCAGTACTGAGCCAGATGCATATCCAGTAGCATTTCATTGAATTCACAGGAGATCTAAGGAAAAGCATTTCACTTGTTTTGCTTATTTTCATGAATATTTAAATATTAATGACATGGCTTTGTTTTATTTTTCTTTTAGGACTTAATTATAATGGGAGCCCCTGGATCATTTTATTGGACTGGTTCTGTTTTTGTATACAATACAACTGAAAATACAATCCATACTTATACAGATACAAATAACCAAGTGAAATTTGGAAGTTATCTAGGTACTTAAAAATATTTATTACTTGACAAAAATATAAGCCAAATAATAAGCTAAATAGCTGTTCTTGAAGTAAGTGCAGTGTTTATTAGTGCTTTCTTTCTTAATGCCAAAAGCGTTGATTCTAAAAATGTGTTCTTATTTTGTTAAATATTATTTAATTATAAGGCTTTCTCTCTGTTCTTTTTATATGGAAACTTCTCAAACATTTGATTTCTGTTTTTATCCTCTCCCCACTTTCTGTCATTTCTTGATTTAGAAGGTAGAGATATGCTTCTGATTAGCAATAGTTTGCACTTCACTGTAAAGTCTGAAATGCTGCCAAGGGCTTTCATAGAAAAAGACATAATGATTTCACATGTAACAGAAATATGAAAAAATTGTTACTGTGAAAGTTGCAAGGAAACAAGTCTTAATTGCATTGCCAATAAGGGGAAGTATGCTATGACCTGAAGAGACAGACTTGCCTCCCATCGTCACTTTTTTGTTTTGTTTTTTTTTTTTTTAATTCCAACCATATTTTGGTTTGGATACATGAGAATGCAAACCTTATCTATGAATGTCTGCAAAGAAAGCCATGAAGCTCCTTCTCATGTACCTATATCCAAGTAATTAGCTGAGTGTGATGCCTTATGCCAAGAACCATCAACAGCTTCAGTTTTCTCACTATAAACTAAGAAAAGCTCGTCTATCCTTCCTGAGCTCCTGAGCAAGAATATTTTTGTCTGTGACCATCAGTTTTTTGCATTTTCCCATTCAGAGGTCTGGTTCACATGGATAAACATTTCTTGTTTCTGATTTCACTCTTTTGACTACAGGAAGCAGGCATGCATTATGAAATAACTGTTAGGAAGTACAAAGTGGCTAACACTTCAGAATCCAGCACTGAGCCCTGCAAAAAGGCTGCAGTTGGGCTCTGGGGGAAAGGGAAGCAGAAGAGATGCTAAACGGTGATTAAATACTCAGATCACTATGCTTAAAGAGCAGCATTCCTAACCTTTCATAGGACAAATTAAAAACTTCAGAGAATGCTTGCTCCAGTTTTCCAGCAACAATCAACAGAAAAAATATTGCACCTGTCTGGGGAAAAAAGCTTATTCCAGATTTCTGCTCCTGCCAGTACGAGAGTGAGAATTTCTATAACGAATGAGTCAAATCATTGATAGCCAAAAGGCAGATACAGGCAGCAGGGTAAAAGCTTGCATAAGGACTGTGCTGGAGAAGGCGCAGGTTAGGCCTTCCAGCACGTCTGGTCCCTCATAGTTCCCTTGGCCATCCAGGAGGTGAGATCAGCTGGAGTTTGCTTCACAAATACTTCTCCAGTGACCTGGTGCAACTGGAACAGCCAGTGTGCTGGCTCAGCAGAGCCATATTTCTTAAACTTGCCTTTTTTACAGGAAAGTGAAGGAAGGGGCCATTAGCTTATCTGTGTCTCTCTACAGTAGCAGCGGTGATAAACTTTTGCATTGTTCCATGCTACTTAAACCTCCACTTTGTTCCCTTTATAATAATACATAATGTGTTTAAAAGAATGTAAAGGTACCTTAGTACCTTCTTTCCCTTCACTCAGCTTCTGTTCTGTCCCATCTTTGGCATTATTTAAGGCTAAAATCTACTTAGAGTTAGTTCTGTTACCAAAGATACACTTTTTTGAAGTCTGAGTTTGCTTCTCCCTTAAATGATGAACAAAAATATTCTTCCCAAGTGGTGGAAGTATATTGTGACTAGATTCAGAGTGTAATTCAAGCACACAACTAGACGCAATTATCTACTTTACACTAGCCTTATTTTGGCAGGGACTGAGAAGTTGGCTTTTCTATTTACATTTTTCATTAGACTGTTAAAGAGGAAAAATTAACAAATTGGAGATTGCAGTAAGAGTGTGCAAAAGTATCATAACATCTTCTGTAAACTGGAAGAAACAAAGCTGCTTAAGTACCAGACAGTTAAAAGAAAGAAGAAACTTAGAAAGAGAAGCTGGTAATACACAACCTTTGGTAGTATTTCCTTGACTACTTCAGAGTATCTTGGAGATTAATAACTGACTTATTTAAAAGGAATTAACTAAGTTAGTCTTTCAAATCAGCTGGGTCTTACGAAAGAGTAACCTTAGGCACTTAACAAACAGCCTTTAAAAAATGACAAAGTAATAGTTTATTTTAGGATTCTGAGAGTAGCAGATGATGTTTCAGAAAACTGAAAAAGTGTAGTAATAGTAAAGAGGAGAGAATTCTGGGCTTGGAAGTAAAATTTTGTTCGATTATGCCTTGAAATCTAAAGGGTCAAATAATTAATCTTCCATCCCCCACCTAATATTCTAACACCACAGAGAAAATGAGGACTGTCTGATTACTGTACTTCTTTTTTTGGTGTGTTTAGCTTTTCGGGTTTGTTTTGTGGTTTGTTTTTGCTTTTGTTTTCTTTAAAAGTTCATTAGAATTACCAATGTTTACACTTCAGCAAAACCAAAATAGCTAGAAAATAAAGGTCAGAAGAGGTAAATTAAGGTTTATCCACTTAAGCTTAATTTTTTTGTTGAATAAGTAAAAAATAGGTGTAGACCTTTAAATGATAAATTACCTTGTTCACCTCTTTTAGCTTAAAGTCCAAAAAAAAAGCTGGCTTAACGAGAACTTAAATTCTAGACAGCTACCTTCACAAATGAAAGATTTAAGGCTCGATCTCCTCTGACCCAAGATGATTTTTCCATTTTCTTTGCATGCTGTGAAAATCAACAGTCACTCAGCAAATGTAAGAGTAGCAGAATATGTTAACTGTCTCCCCTGTTTCAACTCAGCCATAATGTATTCTGGAAGGAGTAAGGATGACTTGTGTAGCTACAGACCAAGGTGTTAGCCTTCAGTTTGCAGTTCTGTGGCTGGATGTCTGCACCAAAATATGGTCCTGTTTGTTAAGTGGTGCCTCTACATATAGCAATATGTTACATTGACTCATTTACATAAGCTGAAGCAACGTTTCCTTATTACATAATCAAGCTTTTGCTCCAGTTGGTTCCTGACAATTTAATATGTGTATATCCACGGTGCATTGTGTGTGTGCCTGTGTGTGCATATGTGTACACGTGCACATGCATAGAAAAATTTCATTTTTCTGCAGCCCAGTTAGAACTGTAGTCACAGTAACAATTGAATCCAGTGTCTTCACATTGCACTGTATGAACTTTTGATCATTTTTATTTTAATCATATTTATTTGTCTTACTATATGGACTCTGAACAGTTGCAGAATGTGCATTAACAGGTGTTTGCAATTTATTTTATTGGCCTTTAAAGTAGGGCAGATAATTGAGATCCTGGGAAGAAATGAATGTTTCTGATACTTGTTTCTCCTTGCTGGAATTTACTGTTTGTATTGACCTTTTGCCTATATTTCAAAAAAATTCTTTTCTGTTTTCATTGCTAACTTACATGAGGTCTCAATGTCAGACTTGCAGTAATTTGTGGCGTTGACAGCTTTTATACGTCATGCTCATGTTTTGTTTTTCTTTATATAGCATTTCCAATATTGAATAATGCATTTCTAATTTACAGGATACTCTGTTGGAGCTGGACATTTTCTGACATCAACCAGTACAGAAATAATTGGCGGGGCTCCCCAACAGGAGCAGACTGGTAAAGTAAGAGATTGTCTATACTATTGGTTTGAAGAATACACCCCCACATACTAACCCATGATTTTCCAGTTTAGGTTAATGTATTAAAGACAAGTATCAGATAGAGAATGATTTCTCACAGGAAGAAAAGTCAAGTAAGGAATGAGGGGAGATAGTCTAGATACCAATGCTGGGAACTACGGTGTTATAGAAAGGTACAGATAGGAAATAGTAAATAGCTGTACCTTGTGATACGTTGCTTTGCTGATTCACTAGCGCACGCTGTAGAGAAAGCACAGGGAAGTATTTCAGAGTACTGTTTGCTGAACTCTGCTTTTTTTTCTTTTCATTTTAGGCATACATTTTTAGCATGGAGAAGCAACTAAATATTTTATTTGAACTAAGGGGTAAAAAGGTAAATCTTTCATACTCTTTTTCTGCACTTTAGAACTTCTAGCATATCTTCATCAAAATTTTAAAAACAATGTGATTTCTTGTTTGCATGCAGCTTGGTTCTTACTTTGGAGCTTCAGTTTGTGCTGTGGACCTGAATTCAGATGGCCTCTCAGACTTGCTGGTTGGTGCTCCAATGCAAAGTATCATCAGAGAAGAAGGAAGAGTTTATGTCTATATCAATTCAGGTTCTGTAAGTATTTTCTCTTTAAAACACATGGTAACACAGTCACTCTAGTATAACAAGCTAAGAAGAAAAGATTTCCTCTCTCTCATCATACAATATTTCAGGATGTAGGAGAAACAACTCCAGAACCGCAGCGACAATCCCAGTAGGATTGTAGCACACCTGCAAAGGCTAGCTGTATAAACTGTAACATGTTGTTACTTACGCTAGTGTTAGAATGAGGACAGACTGGGTTTGTTTCATAGTAACGTCAGGCAGTGATGCCCTCCACTACAGGCTCTTTTCAAGCTCTTCTCCATTATCATGCTTACCACTGGACTGACATGTGAAGAGCAACTGATTTAGCACTCCACAAACAAACAAAGAATGAAGAATTTGGGACTGGTAGTCATCAGTTTGGCAAATAAAGTAGCTGAACAGATCATACATAAGAATTAGCTTCCTTTTATTCTTTTTAAGGATCAGAAGTGAAAGTATAGTCACTATTTTTTGTGTGCTTTGAATTTGTCTGGCTTTGTAAATTTTATCTTCCTATCTTACTTCCCTTTCTTCCTCTCCACACTAATGCATATTTCTTCTCTTATGCTTGCAATTAACTTTTTCTTAACATGTTTTCCTCACAGAGCACTAAGTCATTCCATGATTCCTACAGCTAACTAAGGCACACACAATAGCTCTGAAGCAGCTAGTGTTTACTGCATTTTAGCAAACAGTATTCTCAGAGCAGTAAGCCCCTCAGATGTTTGTTCTGGAAACGTATTGCTGTTTTCTTCCTTAAAGAACAACTTTCTTATTCTTTATGATTCTCACACTAAATACTGTTAAATATCTTTGCTAATGCTCGCTTCTGCACCAAGGAGTTCAGTAGGATTATATATTGTCATCTAAGGCAGTTTTAACATTTTTAGTAATATTCCAGGTCACCTGGAAGATGCTCTGTTAACATGCCATTCATTTCTGTTTTCCTTCAGGAGGCAAAGATGGTAGAACTGAACATAGAGCTCAGTGGGAGTGACTCATATGCAGCCAGGTTTGGAGAGTCCATAGCCAATCTAGGAGACATAGATAATGATGGTTTTGAAGGTAGGTATACAAGGGAAACCCCTCGGGTTTAATTCTCTCTGAGTAGTGGAATGTCATGATAACAGAACGATTATGGAAGTCACTACTTCCAAGTGGTGACTTGACCTTTCTTTTCTAGGCCACTATTTGAAATATAGCTGTTTCAGAGTTATTGATGTGTAATACCAAGAGATTAGGTTCTGTCACTTTAATAAAGAGCATGAGCATAAGGTGGTAACATCGTCTGTTATGACTGTGACTGGGTGCTAGGCCTCAAGTAGAATCCCTAATCCTGTTTCAGACATCTGAGGCAAGAGTTGGGGAACAATTTGGCAATTTTGTAACACCAGAAATAAAAACTACACATTGAGTCAAGACCTGCTTCTGTGTTACCTGCAGGAAGTATTAAACACATGGGGATATTGAAAACAACCTGCAAGCTGGGAGACTATTGTGGGACTACTTCCCAATCAGGCCCTCAGGTGACTCATGAATTGCCTAGCTTGGCCTCCCGGTGGATGGAGAACACAGGGAAAGACTTCAATGGACATGCCCCAGTAGCGAATTCAAAATGTTAATGGGACTCTGAGGAAGCTTTTGCTTTTTGTTGTCTGTACAGGAGGATCTGTTTCAGGCACATAAAGTTAGCCTAAAAAGAAACTGAGAATATCCTCCCTTCCTTCCCCACCACCCAGACTGAAACACCCTCTGTAAATATGATGAGATATGTGCTGAAATTTCCATTGATGTTTCAGTGGAGCCTGCTCAGAGGGCAGAGACATTCAGTCTCCAGACTTGTGTTTAACTTCTGTAATAAGCATAACAGTAATAGACATCAAAAAGAGAATGCTATGCCCAAGTTATACATAAAGGCATTTTAGTTATAGGAAATAGATGAAAGTATGTAAGATGCATTGTAACATCTACAATCATTCTCATGGCCTTCTACTTCCCTTCTGTGGGTTGAACGAGATGACCATTAAAAGGTCCTTTCCAACCCAAACCATTCTATGATTCTGCTTCCGGTCAGGCTGCATAAAATGTATTTGCTACAGAAGCCCCATGGTCTACTGCTCTCAGCTTCTTTCCTTCCAAGACCATTCACTAGCTGTTTAGCCAGCCTGCAAAAACACAGCCAATTTGGAGGCCTCCTGCTAGACTGAAGACAAGCAGAGGGGACCTGGCCCAGCGGCTTTATTCATCTTGTCATGGTTTCAAACAAATAGCAGTAGTCAGTAATCCTGTCTGAAAAACTGGCATGTGTTCCCCTCCAGCTGAAGGTCAGGCACAATAGGCCATGTAGGGACAGGATAAAAATACAGAAGGTGTTTCCTACTGTTCAAAAATTCATAAGCAGTTTCAGTTTTTCTGTCATCAAAACTTGGACTGTGTACAGGGAGCTACTATCCTCTGTGCAAAAACTGTCAGCTTTTTGTGGGCTGTATCTTTACCAAGTTTAAGTCTTTCTTTGTGCTTCTGAATGACTCTTATTTTCAGTTATGATCCAGGGTTCTACTTTCACTCTTCCCCTTTGTGTTCTTGGTACTGTTCCATAACCTGCAAAGCTTGAAACAGTCATTCTTTCCTTATCTGGTCTCCTTTTCCTTAAAGTAGTCTTTCCTCCCCCTTCTTCAGTGCCTATTCCTCAAACTCCTGTTGTATTTCATTTCTCCTGTTTGGTATTACCTTCACAATTTTATATACAAGTTTCTGGTTTTGCCCCAAAACGTTTGCAAACTGCAAAGAAAAACTGTATCCAAATGTAGGGCTGGGGAGCAGAGAAGTAAAATCAAATTAAACGCAGCATAACAAAGTAGGTGTATGACATAGAATATAATGTAAAACAGGCATCCTAAAACTGCAGGGGAGGCAGAGCAAACAAGTGGATTAGCTTTCGAAGGGAGTAAGAACATCTGAGAACAAAAAGTGGAGGCAATATTGAGAGTGGCAGTAGGAAAAGAAATTTTGTAAGAAAAACAGCTGGAAGCAAAATATAAAGAGAAATTGGGTGCTATAAACCATTTTTCTGTAATAAGTAATAACAACGAACAGCAGAGCCAACTTCTTCAATGATCTAAACCATCAATATCAGCCCTGTGAAGATAATGGCGTGCGGTTTGGTGTAGAATCTGACCTCCTCAAGAACATATGTGTCACTTTAATTAGCACAACTTGACTGTCCTATTTTCATCTCCCCAGTAGAGAGACTACACATTTTGTGTGTTTTAGTCACTAAAATATGGATTCAATCAGAGAATTGTTAAGTAAAACCAAATTGTCAGAGCTTTCCTTTTCATGGGATTTTGGTTTGGTGCAGCAAACAGTATTTCTGATTCACAGGTAATTCAGTTTTGTTTATTTGTGAAGGGAAGTTCAGAATTACTAATTTATATTAGTGGCTTTCAAGATGATATAATTCATCTCCCCCTCCCTCCTTCCACTAACTCCAGAGGTTAACAACCTCTGGCTGTTTGAACCGTGGTGGTTTTTGGTAAGGGCTGTTGAGGGTAGGTGGATTGGTTGCTTATATGTTGCCATACCTCTCTGGGATTAAATCATCTAGGCATAAAACATATCCCTTTGAACAAACCAGCTACCTTCGCTTCCTTGTTAAATGCCTGTTCAAGCTGTTAAGGACACTTCTTAGAAAAATAAGCGGCTCATTTCAGGGAGCATAGTAATAGTACTTCTTGTGTTTCAGTGATTTAATGCATGTGGGAAAAGCAGAGTACAAGAAAATCATCATCGTTTCATAGTTCCAAGAATACAAGGCTTGCTTTTTTTGTTTGGTTTTGTTTTGTTTTCAGAAAGACCATGATAATTTTGGCTATTCTCTGTGATAATCTCTTAAGGGTCAATTTCGGTATCGATAGGAATAGACTTTGTCTTGAACAAAAGGGCTGTATTTGGCCCTTGTTTTCCAGAAACTTAAGTACTTAAGGCAGAGTCAGATTACCGAGCTGGTCTGTACTTTTCCATTTGCTTTATATCTATCTTCAGAACTTCTTTTGAATTCAGTCAAATTTGGTCTGGCATTGCATGCATCATGATTTGGATTTCTTTAACTCTTGCTAGTTCACGTTTCCTTGTCAACTTATTGTTAAATTGTTTTTCCACAGATGTAGCAATTGGGGCTCCACAAGAAGATAATCTAAAAGGGGCTATTTATATATATAATGGCAGGAAAGATGGAATAACACCATCATTTTCGCAGGTACGCTTTTTCAGTGAAAAATAATCAACCCATAAAAACCTTAAGTTTAAACATGAGAGGGCTTTCCCTACATTTAACTCTGACATACATGAAAAGACTTCAGAAATTTTTTACATAGTCTGTGATCTCCAGTCGTAATACAACCTGTAAGGGGAAGATAAATTGTTTTGGAGGCCTCATTGAGAAATTTTACTTTCAGAGGTACACAGATGTAATTGCTTTCAGCAACAGGATGGTTTCACTAACATTTTTCATTGGAAATTGCAACTCAAAGATTAGCTTTCCAAGAATAATTTTCTCTTCTGTTTCTCTCTTTTTTTTTTCTCCTCAGAGAATACAAGGACATCAAGTCAGTAATTCTTTAAGCATGTTTGGACAATCCATAGCAAGTGGCATTGACGCAGATAACAATGGTTATCAAGGTGAATTAAATAATTTTGTTTACTTCTCATTTTTAAAAGAGTAGAGATTCATAGGGAACAACCCTACTCTGCTGTTTATTACTTTTAATAGAAGCAAAATCTGTTAAGATGACATGTCATGTCTTGTGTTTTGGGAAGGGGAAAAAAAAAAGGTAAAGCTGAGGCCAAGCAGTCAGTTTTTACAGTCATTTATGATTTAAGGACTGAGAATGATGTAATAGTAAGATCATAGTGCATGAGAGGAAGAAAAACAGAATTTCTTTTTTCATGGCAGCCATCTCATCTGCTAATGTCACAGTGAGCTAGTTTGAGCGCTGGAAGCATGTTTGTTGTCCAGAGTAGTGTGCTAACCTAAAAATCTTACTCATCTTCACACAGTCCAGATTTGCCAGGAGTCAGTGGGCTCCTTGACTCTGTCTGTGTGAACAATCCATTAACCTGACTCAGGGCTCATGGCATTGGATTAAGGCTCTTGCGGAGTTCTCGTAGGCATGATGCAGAAGTGCTAATTTGGTGTAGATCAATTTAGCTGGCTCCTACTGTATACTCATTGTTTTATACATATTGTCAAAATATTTTGACAAACACAGACAAGCCGTTATGTCAGGTATTGCCTGTCCTGCCCCTGTGGGTATAAAAGCATGGAGTTACCATATATATATAACTGCATTGTTTATGTATATGTGTGTGTGAATAGCAATATTGAATAGTTGGATTAAAAAGAAGGGGAGTACCGCTTGTTTAGCTGAATTGTCCTTCCGTAGCAGCCACTTAAATGTGGAATAGAAATCAAATAATCATATTGCCAATATCTGCAAGCTCAGCAAATTAGTGTGCAGCATTAATGGACAGGGAAGAGGTATTTGAGGAATCATCTTCTAGATGGAGAAGAACACCTTTGAATATTATCATATACCTTCTAATAAATAAAAGGCAAATAGTGTTTTAATGCTGACCAAAAGGTGAATATTCTACAAAATGCTTGTACCTGAGAAGTAGTTCCTTTTGACAAATTATACTTATCTATTTTTTGACAGATGTAGCAGTCGGTGCATTTCTCTCTGATTCTGCTGTAGTGCTGAGGTGAGATTGCTATATTTCAGTGCTTTTAAAGCCCATACAATTTAATTTCATTTTTTTATGTAGTTTAATAAAACTCAGTAGTATATTTTAACCTCGTGATCTTCTTGGAGTCTTGACCTTCAGTCATTACGCTCTAGAATGGTCTACACCTGAAACCTTTAAGTAAACACTGTGAAGAAAAAGAAAGTGTCATTCTGAAACTTCTTGAGGCCACAATGTGCATAAAACAATTGGGATTCTGAAAAAAGCAGATAACTTAAAAATGATAATTATAAAATATAAAAACAGATTCTGTCAGAGATTGCTAGACTCAACAATAAGCTGTTTCTGAAGTGTTTTCTGAACATTAACCCTTTCCTACTTATAGAACAAAACCAGTGATAATTGTTGAAGCTTCTTTAAAACACCCTGATTCAATAAATCGAACAAATTTAAACTGCATGGAAAATGACCAGCCTGGCGTCTGTATGAATTTGAAGATATGCTTTACCTATACAGGACGAGAGGTACCTGGTTATATTGGTAAGCTACTTAAAAAAATTCCGATGTATGTATTCATTTTAAATGCACCTATTTACAGAATAACACTACTGGTATTCAGTGGACCATTAATCTGAGCCATTACATTTTTATCCAATTTAGAATAAAAGCACACCTCTACTAGGGCTACTGGAGTTACATGGCCTAGAAGATACAGTGATGTTACAGAAGTGATATATGGTGAGACTGAAGGTAGAAATTCAGGTTGCCTGTTGCATCCATGTAACCTAAAGTTCTGATGGCAGCTGATTTAGACAAACAAAAATGAATTTCTAGCTAGCTAGCTGGGCTGTGATGCTAAAAAGTTTAGCTGGGGCTGTGGACAATCATTTAGCAGTATTTTCACATGGGTTTTGCAGCAGTTCTATAACAGTACCATCATAGATAGGTTAATTCAAGTACCAGAAATAGTCTAACTGGTGTGACTAAATTCACACTCATAGTTTTGAACTACATTGCAATGATGCCATTTCAGATGGTCCCCTTCATAGCGTCATAATAACTAGATCCATCATTTTGATAGGTTTTTAGGGGAGATAATATGCTGTTAGAGTTCACCAAAAAAATAGAGCGCACTCATTCTATGAATGCTTTCTTTTACATAGTTGCATGCGGCATAGTTTGCATAGTTGCCCAAGGACTATATTTGGTTTTGCACAGGGCCCAACAGGAGTGGCTGTCGAGTTCATCTGAACTTTACACATGCAAATGTCTGAGCCGTTGCTTTGCAGCTAGGTAGGGAATTGATGGTAGATGAATGTCTTGTCTTAATATAGAATCAAATGGATCATTCAGGTGATCCTCTAAAAGCAGTCCTCCCAGACATGGACCAAACTGTACAGGACTGCTCTAGGATGCAGTATAACACTTAGCAACAGAGAAAAGACATTCCCTTCCGAAAGCAGCTCAAGCACCCGATCGTGCCGTTATGGAACATTATGTGAAAGAGAGGGAGTCCATCCAAATTACTGAAAAATGTATCTTGTATTATATTTTATATAATGCATATTTTGCTTTTGGCAGAGCCTGGTGTTGCTTGAAGCAGTATCTATTGGAGGGAATATTAATGGTGAACTTACTTGAAATAATTTACTGTCTCAATTTCACTGTATTGCCTGGGTACTTTTATCCTGCTTCTAACATGCTATTTGTAAATGGCAAACAGCCCTGCAAATACATGGTAGATAAAACTAAATTGCTTAAATCTTCTGTATGAGAACATAAAAGGTCCTTTTAAAATGCATTACAGAGAACACATCCAACAATGGACTGTAATATTTCAAGTTCAGATCTTTTGAAATCCTTAACTGTTGTGAAGGATGAGCAGTCAGGATTACCCTTGCTGGCTTTGGACATTTCAACTTAAATAGAAAAGACTAGAGGAAATTCTAGATACCCTAACTCAACTTTTGGCAGAGATGTAGAAGTAATAGAGCAGTAATGCTCTGAAACTTATTTGTAATTTGATACTATAGCAACGCATGCTAATTTAAATAGAAAAAAACTGTCAAGCAGTATTTGTCAGTGTCTGTTGATTTATCTGTTTGTTTGAAATTAATGACAGCCCAGTAAGTAACTGAAACAGGTTTTCTTTAAATAGATTCTAGTAGAAAACTAAAACTATAACTTGGCAAAAGTATCCCTGATGTAAAAGCATGTAGCAGGGATCAGTCATGATGCAATCAGTTTTCAGCAGGTTAGAAGCTTTTGTTAAGTATGGATTTATGTCAGAGAATTTTTAAGCATTTTTGAGCCCTTCAAAATAGATCTTATGAAACATACACATGGAAATAAGTCAGAAGATGTAATTTCCATCATAAATTCATGAAATCTATAATAACTTTTATTTTCCCTGTGTTTTATTTTGTAGTACTGCTTTATAATCTGAGTGTTGATGTGAACAGAAGAGTGGATACACAAGCAAGATTTTATTTTTCCTCCAATGGAACATCTGATACAATCTCAGGAAATGTAAAGATTTATAGCAAGAATATTGCCTGCAAAGATCATCCAGCTTTTATGAGGGTAATGTAACTTTCAATATGTATTGCCCTGTAAATCCTTTGTTCTCCTGTGTAAAGCACACCTGCTGCAGAAGGACCTATTTTGTTTACAACTGCATCACATCATTTTGTAAGTAAAATATCTGTGTTCTTGACTTCTGCAGTTAATCTATTTTAATTCTGATGCTTTCTCAGCTTTCTGTGGGGCAGCCAGTGGGTCTGCCGTCACTTACATCAATGAGATTGTACATAATAATAATACTCCTCACAGTGATTAAGTGGGGCATGAGCATTCTTGACATTTTTTCCACATTTTTTATGGATGACAGATCATAGATTGAGGCTGGTTTGGAGCAACCAAGAATATACGGTGTAACATATATTTTCACATAAACTTTCCTATGTACTCCTTAATGCAAAATCTTTAAATCTGTAATTACACAGAGAAAATGTTTATTATATTTTGTCATTTGTAACTATTTCACAGAAGGTATGTGTGGTCTTGCTCCCCTTTTGACTGCAGGTAGATGAGGTAGACTCACCTGATAAGAAAGGAACCCATTCCTGATCCATACAAAGTGAAATGAAGGTGACTGCTAGAAGGGAGCAATCAAACGTGGTCTATTTTGTGAATTTGTTGCAAGGAGTCAAAGGCTAGCAGGGCGCAAAGAATGCTACTTGCCTGGAATTGTTTGATTTGTTTTTTTTCCTGCAAGGGATGCAGCACTCACCAAGGAAAACACACAGAGAATTGAGAGGTGAAAACAGAGTAGGGATAGCACTTGCAAGAATTTAATGAGATAATTTAATGCTGAACAATATGAAGAACGTGCACTGTGCTGAAAAAGCGATCTCTCCTTTGCTCACAAGAGTGAAGCCTGCACAGATACGTCTTCTCTTGGATATATCAACCTGAATCCTGGACCAAATTAGTAGTAAATATGGTTAAATTTCTGTGTGAATGTGTAAAGACAACTTGATTTAGATGGAATCTACTGGTAGAAGTGCTTCAGAGGAGAAGCCACAGAAGTAGAAGTGCTGCCAGGGCAACTGGGCTTTCCACAGCTGTTAGAGACCTGAAAGGTGTTATCTAGCCAGGGAGGCCTGTACCGACACCAATAATAGAGATGGTACCAGCTACTCAGCAGCAGAAAGCTGTGTTGGCTTCTACAGAAGTAGAGTTTTATCCAACAGCAACCATCCTTTGAAATTGAGGATGGTACTGACTTGGAAATAAGATAGTAAGAATCTAGTCAGTAAGATCCTAACTGCAGTAGTAGTCTCAAAATCACTATTAGCTTGGAGGGATCCATGCTTGATGTATCCCTCTGAAGGACAAGTGAGGGACCTGTCCTGGGAGTAAAAACAAACTTGAAGTCAGAAACCACAGTCAAACAATAAAAACTATCAGATACAGAGGAACCATGTTTTCTTAAACTCAGAAAAAATGGACTTATCTCCTGTAAGACCTTACCTAACGGGGAAAAGAATTCTATAAAGAAATACTAAGGACAGGGAATATTTAGATGTAAGGGGAAACAAGTGTAATAAAATACTAGGCAAGTTTGCCTAGCCTTTTCTTTAAAATCCTCAAGGTAGCAACGCTGTGACCTTTTGAAACAAACATCTATTAGGATGACTGGTGCAGTTGATCCTGCACAGAGGCTGGAAAATAGACTTAACTTTCTACAGCTGCAGGAAAAACCTGCAGGGAAGAAGTCTTCCATATATTTTTCTTCTTCCTTCCTTTTACTTATTTTTTGTTTATGACACCATTACAAGCCAATTCTTCATGATAAAGCTTCAGGGTAGACAGGAAAGCTTATGTTATCTTCTGGAAAATTGCCCAGATGCATCTCAACTGGTAGTTGCACCTAAGTGAATG
Source organism: Coracias cyanogaster (assembly GCA_033124195.1). Taxonomy (NCBI): domain Eukaryota; kingdom Metazoa; phylum Chordata; class Aves; order Coraciiformes; family Coraciidae; genus Coracias; species Coracias cyanogaster. The sequence goes on from JAVSBS010010636.1 coordinate 23,241, forward strand.
TTACTTACAGAAGCAATGGTAAATTGCTACTTGTAAGAGTTTTGTAAGCTAAGAGAGATCTGACTGACAGCCGACCTTGTACAGATTGCTGTACCAGCATCAGCAGGTATTTGTGTAGGAGGAAGGATATGATTTGGCTCATCACTTCTTATAGGCTTGTCATTAGTATTTTTTCCTTCATATCATTCAATTTTCTTTTTAAGTCTTAATTAATAGCATTACGAGCATCATCTTCCACCCACAGAGGTTTCTGTACTTGTATGAAGCTCCTAAAGTTAAATAAGTGTGAATGTCTGTCAAGTACCGTCTTGCAAGAGACGATGTACGTTTTATGTATTTTGTGTGAAGACTAATTAATAGCTAATTAGTATAATGGAAGTAATATAAAGCAGATGCAGAGAAGACCTTGTGGAAAATTATTATGAAATAGATAATATGTGATTTGGCCAAAGCAAGATTGCAGATAAGAATTAAAGTAGTGGCCGTGTGGAAGGACAATCAGTTCCTGTCTATCTCCTACACTTGGGGAGTAATTTAATCAGGTTTGCTATTGTTAGTACTCTGTCCTTCAAGCTGTTCGGTTTTCACAAGTAGGTAGTTTGGGCTCTGATCTGCAACATTCCTACGCATTCAAGGCTTAATGCACAAAGTGGTCATTTATTGAGGAGTTTAAGCTTTTTAATACAGAATACGAAATAAAGAGGCAGAAAATAAAATGCAGTCATGACATGGTTTAGTGGTACTGTGGGAGGAACTCCTTCTGATTTCATACAGAAACATCCATGGCGTTTGTCTGGCATTGTCATAGTGGTTAAGTTTCTCCATTTTAGCCAACTTTTGCCTATTTTACTATCTGGGCAGTACAGCATTTTAGAGGTGCGTAAGGCAGTGTTACTGACAGAAATAGGTTCACTATTCAATAAGATTTCTTCTAATAAAAGAATCCTCCATTCTGAAATGCCTGATGCTGTCACTGAATGTATTAATGCTTTTCTGCATTTCTGATTACCTCCTTCAGCAACAAAGATGTCTGGAAAAATATATAAGCCATATGCCATATAAAGTTATTTTACATATAAAAAATAAATATTCCTGTTTACTTCTAGGGAAACTTATAATCTTTAAAACATAAGCATACATGTCTTGTTTTATATGATTAACTCATTAGGTTTCCAATTTTCATAGAAAGATGTAAGGGATATCTTGACTCCTGTACATGTTGAAGCAAGTTATCATCTGGGGCGTCATATTCTACAGAAAAGAAATGCTCAAGAATTTTCACCACTTCAACCTGTTCTTCAACGGAGGAAAGAAAAAGATGCTATAAAAAGCAAGGTTAGTATACGTGTTCTCTTTTTTCAAGTGCAGTAAGTTAATATTAATGTTTTAATCTTCAGTTAAAAAAGCTTCACACATCCATAGCATGTGAAGGGATGCATTTTTCCAGACCAGCCCCTAGTGCCTTGATCTTGGTAAGCCAGCATGATTAAAAAATACCTCATTTTTCACTACAAAAATACATCTTGCAGAACCAGTATGATTTGTGTTATGATTTTTTTAAAGTTATGTGCAGAGAACATGCAGGAATGTATAATACTGTGTACCTCAGAACACAAAGGTATGAAATTCACTCTTTGAAATATTCATGCTTTTTCAACTACACAGGATGAGTCACTTTCCAGTATAAAATTGTTCTTTAAAATTAATTCTGTGTTATATACTCTGTCATGTTGGTAGTAATCTTGAAGTGTTTCAATAGTGTTGCCTAAATATTAGTTCCTTGAAGGTATTGCAGGTTTTCAAACACAAAGTTTGTGGGGGAAAAGGAGTGCATTCTTTATCCTTAAATGAGTATGAAATGAACTTTTTTCCCCAAAAAAAAAAAAGCTTACTAAAAGACTTTTCCTCTGACTTAAGCAGAAGTCAGGATGCTCTGAATTTTTAACTACTAAATGGTCATAAACATTAGGACGTTTTACAAACAGTAGCCTTCATATAATTCAGATACAGCTGACTATCAGAACTCTGAGATATTAAAAGCGCCTTTTAAATGGCATGCTTTTTCTTTTCATTTTCATCCAAAATTTTAGAAACCACAGGTTTGGAGAGAAAGAGGGTGTTGTGCCAGATAGAGCGACAGAAACGTGCTTTATAGCTAAGCTCTATAGCATGATAACCAAGGCACAGACAAGGCAACCTGGGTCTCTAGTCTCATCAAAGCTTACTGACTGTTTGATAAGTAAAGTTTGTGTAATGAAACTCTCTTGCAAAAGTTCATGTGCTGTATCATAGGAGAGACTGCAGAGACCCCAGTTCTGGATCCTCTGAAACACACTGCTATTTTTCTGTACGGCTTTTAAAACATCAGCTGAAAATACACCCCCTGGTTTAACTGTGAGAGGCTGAGTCTGGAAAGCCTCTCTCTTGTTATTTGGGCTGCGCAGAATGTGTTTGGAAAGTGGCAAACCATAGCCTGATGGAATTGCTTTTAGGAGCAAGAGCTATTAGCCAATTCCAGACACTTGGTAACAGGGTGATAGATTTCTTTCTTTGAAATTACTTTTATTCACTACAAGATGCATAATACACTAAAGTGTTTTTTTATTATTACTTGTCTTTTATAGTTTGTTTTTGCAAGATTTTGCTCCCAAGAAAATTGTTCTGCTGACTTGAGAGTTTCCGGGAAAATTGTTTTCCCAAAGTAAGTATTGTGTGGCTTGCTTTTTTTTTTTAAAGAGGCTCAGTAAGATTTTTATCAAAATTATTCCTTAATCTTTTGTACATAAAGAACAGTAAGTTGCAAAACTAGACAATGAGGAAATATTTCCCTGAGAAAATATGAGTAAAGTTTTGTTTAGTTGAAGAATATTTTTGAAAAGTAAATCTTGCAGGAAGTGTAACAGAAATGTATACAGTTGAAGAGCTGTCCTTGTAGACTTGTAAAGTCTTCTAGACTTTACATCTCATAAAATATATCTTCTTCAGAAAAAGGTAAACTTGTATTCTACACTTCATATATAATGGTGCTCAATACGTACCCATCATAACTACTCTTAAATTGACAAGCTATCGATTATTTCTGCTACTCTTATGAAGATACTGTACTTGCACTGTACAAAGAAAATACTGCAGTTTTGTACTAAGACATTGTTAATATTTGAATTATAAAATAATTAAGTGCTTCTTTTTCCTCATTTACTTTAAAATATCACATCTTCAGTTTTATGCTGCTGATCGGGACACCAGATGGTTGATTATTACATGAGGTTTAGGCTTCTTTTCCCTACACGACTTAGCCTGCATTTTCCAAAATTAATCTTGGTTTGTGATCTTTCATTTACATCCCTAATTTTTTTATATACTCCTTAGTATGTTTCAGTTTTTCCCAATCCTTCCAACTAGGTATCATGTTTAAATCCTGTTATTATGCAAGATAATTCATGCATTTTCCAAGTATTTAAATACGACTATTATTGTCTTGCAGAATCTGTATGACACCAAGCAATACTTTGAGATATACATCTGATTAGCATGCTCGTTGGAGAGTTTTAAGCCATGTACCATTGTTTCTATACAGATTGGATTTTAGTGATTTGGCTTTGTTACATTTTATCATCACAAACTTTTTCTTTATTGAATATTATATTTCACAGCAAGAAACATGGGTTGTTGGTGTGCAGAAAGAGAAACTGCACCTGTTGTGAATCTCAGCTAGTTAGGTATTTTGTGACTTGGCTTTTCTTCTGTAATTGATCACTTTTAATTCTACTTTAATCGAGATACTAGGTTGAACAGCCCAAAACGACAGCTAAAGATGATGACAGTCACATAATGCTGATTAATCACACGTATGTGATCCTGAGCACAAGCTTTTCCATCCTTATAGATTTCAGAACAAGATTAGTCTCTTTCTGCCTCCTGCAGCGCGTGGCCTGCAGCATGAGTCTTAAAAGCCCTTTCATTTGCTTGGGTTTAAAGGTTATTTTATGTGAACAATCATGAACTTTTCAGAAAGAAAAATCGTGCAACATTTCCATTCGTGACATTAGCAATATAGTATTGTAAGTACTTTAAAGCCCTAAGAAAGGAAAACAGATTACAACAGACCTGCTTGGCATTAAAGACCAGGAGCAGATTTTCAGTGTAAATAGGCTAAATATCTTGATAAAGTGTGAAGTATCACCTTAAATTACATTGTGTCCCTAGAATCTCGATTAAAAACTAGTTGGCTGTGAAGCGTTAATTTATTTTGTCTAGACAGAATGCATTCATTATCCTTGAACAGCAAAGCAAACACTTTTAGTCTTAAAAGAATGAAATCAAATAGGGGTGTCAATGTAATGCTTTACTTACTGAGTTATGAGTTTTCAGGTATATACTATCATGTTTTGTTTAAATTGCTTAGATTTCGGCCTGCTCTGTAAATTTCTAGCCTGCATCATGCATTTTTTTAATGAAGAATGAAATATGATTACCAGGGAAAAGCTCTAGTTCAGCTTTGTTGTAGTCCCAGATGTGCACCTGGTGCTTTTGTGTACTTGTGTGTTAAGCTGGGAGGCATCTTTGTGACAGCATCTTGTTAATGAGCTTGGCTTTAATGCATATAAGAAGACTGAATGGTAAGCATATAACTAGTAAAACAACTTTAACCTAAACTTAATCAAGCTACTGAAATGTTAACATTGTGGTTTTCTTTAATTCGCTTTTGTCTTGGAACCTATCTGCTTATGCAGTGCTTTTACCTTCTGTTGCTTTTCTAAGTGCCAGCTTCTCTCCCAAAGGTGTTCAGTGACTAATGCTTTGGTTTCAAGCCAGAATATCTGATAAATGTCTGTTTCTAGGCAGCCTTTCTACAAGTCTTAATTAAACTTTAATGTCAAGCTGAAGTTTACTTTTAGCCTCCCATAGGGTGTCTGTACTTGTAACATGATTAGAGAACATTGCATAGATCATAAGATAGGCATGTTCCCTTGGCCTCTTTGTGACCTGTTCCATATTAACTCAATCATATACTTTGAGTACAAAGAGTGAATATTGAAATAATGTCTAAAAATACTGTAGCAGTAGCACATTGCTATTCTTGTCTGTAATGGAAAGGACTTATCTTGTAAAAGCCAGAAGCACAATTTGTCTGATAACAATTTTTTTGCTCTCACATTAGTAACCTCAGGCCTTAAAAAGTACAGTACTGGAGCTGACTGTCATGTAACTGGTGTAGAACCTTTGGTTACGGGTCTGAGTAAAAACTTTCCTAATGATCTCCAGCTAAGCTTTGTCAAAACCAAGTAAAATTAACTGAAAGAGCAGTGGAGGAAAATGCTTGCATACAACCTGTATACAGAATTACTTTTCACTTATTTTTATAGGCCTCATGATAAGAAAACATATCTCACTGTTGGAAGCATGAAGACTTTATTGCTCAACATTTCTCTGCTTAATGTTGGAGATGATGCATACGAAACTGTCCTCCATATTCAGATCCCTAAAGGGCTTTATTTCATCCGAGTGTTAGAATTGGTAAGAACAAAAAAAACCTGTCTAACAGTAATCCTTTGATATTTTTTCTTTTTCAGCCAGACATTTTTCAAATTATGTTAATGGTTTGTTGAGTTTCTGTAGGTACTTACAAACTACACCCCCCATACCCCCAAAAAGCTGACAAAGCTCCCATTTTTAAGTTCTCAGACTTCTAGCTACCTCAACTATGTGCATTTTAATCAATACAGGTGACTGACTTAAATAATTTCAGTAACTGTATGTGATGGTAACAACTTAAAAATAAAATTGGTTTCTAAATGTATTTCAGGATGTTACTGCTACATTTTGTCTGATGATTATGTTAGCAGTGATCACAAAGACCTCATTGAATCTGCTCTTTTCCACAGACACATACTCTTATGAAGTAAAAAATCTAATTCTCTCTTTCTGCCTTTTTAAAATATCTGCTCTCTGTGTAGAACCCCCAGCACCTTTCAGAGGCTGGCATTAAACTTCAGTGGTTCTGGGTCTGATGCATATGCCTTAGCTTCACTATTAGCAAACATAATGGGATACAGTTAATCAATACAAGGATATGTTAATATCTATGATAATACAAGGATATATTAAAGTAGTTACAAATAATATGAATGTTCTTTATATTTGCATCAGTGAAATAACAAACACCTAGTTCAGGAAGATAAAACCCTCTCAGTTTCAGTGTGTGCATGTAATTTGAAACGTCAGAAAGAAGCAGTTTTATTTTAATCATTAATTTCTCCATTATTTTAGGAAGAAAAACAGATACATTGTGAAGTATTAGATAAAGAAATTAATGCAGTGAAACTTGAGTGCAGCGTTGGTTATTTATATGTAGATCAAAAATCAAAGGTAAGCTATGTATGAAAATCCTAGCTTTTAAAAACACCCTAAATACGTTATGAGGATTTTCAGGGGGGAAAAACCTTGTTTTTCAGAACCTCTCCTTCATTCGTAACTAATGTCTTTGATCATGTTGGTATTGGAATCTCTCTATTACTCTCAAAGTTAGTTGCTTAAACGCTCTCTGGAATAATTCATTAAAGAACAACATTGTATTAAGCATCAGCTGATTGTGCTTGGCTTTCTCGACAAGTGAGCTGACTAAGGCTATGAACAGATGTGTTAGGTCAATAGAAAGGCAGTAGAAGACACAAAAAGCAAGTGGTTTCTTAGCTCTGAAAATTTTTAGAACTGTAAATTCTAAGTGAATTAATAAAATACTTTTATTTAAACTGTGTTAAGACACACTATTATTTTATATAAAGAAAATTTTATTTGTTCTACAGCTGGATTTTAGTTTCCTCTTGGATGCAAGCTCATTTGCCAGAGCAGAAGATGACCTCAACATCACCATTAATGCTACCTGGTAAAGTCTTAATTAAAATTGCTCAAAGAAAAATGACTAGCTTTGGAAAACAGAACAGGGAACACTGGAAAGGCCTAGCAAAGCACAATTGCAAAAAAAAAAAAAAGCACATTGGTTGCAAATCTGTAGAGAAAAGGAAATTACAAAAAAAAAAAAAATCAACCAGATAATAGGTAAATAATTAGCAGGTTTCTGCCTGTATAAAATGTTCTTTTTTTTACTGCCTGACACATTGTTACCAACAAAATATTTTTGTTTTAATAAGCCAAAAGGTCTGTTTAATATTTGTTTATAGAAATAAAGTGTAGCACATGATGATGCATTCGATACTCATTTTTCTCTCATGTTTTTACAGTAAAAATGAAGATGGGAGCATGTTGCTGGATAACATGCTAGCTTTAGCTGTGCCTCTAAAGTACGAGATTGAGTTAAATGCTCATGGGTAAGTTGGCTGTTGTTATACCTGCACATTCACAGCATGTTCTCTTGTTACTATTTTAAATTACCAAAGCCTTTTAAGCAGAAGTGTGATGTAGCTGACAAATCCTGGGAATGGATGGCATCCTGGGGTCTGACCCATACACTTCCAAGACTTTGTTTCCACTACTGTGCGATGAGACCAATGATATCTATGATGCTTTCAACTTGTCTCTTAACAGAGTAGTATTTTTTTAAGAATGGAATATTTTTTAATAGAAAGATGTATTTAATAAGAGCACAGCAGATCCTCAGATTCCTTGCTTAATATGGACCACATTCTGGGTTTGTTTGGGGGCATTCATGGAGCAGAGTTTAGGGTGAGGATTTATGACTTCTGATTCATCTGCCTTTTTAAGAGGAAAGACGGCAAAGGTAGAGGACTTCTACTCAGTGTTCCTAGATTAACCTAAATGCAAACTCAGGTATTTTCTTAGAACCAATCTTACTGGGGATGGCATGGAGCAGAAAGTTATGCTAATGATGTGCAGCAATTCTATTCATTAACAACTTCTAAACCATTGTAGATTTGTATCACCACCTTCATTTGTTTATGGAACAAATGAGAAAGATTCACCAGTTACCTGTATGAAGGAGAACATCAACTTCACTTTCCATGTAAGAGTTTTTCCTTTGTAAACCCTTTTATCCCTGTTTTGAAGGTTAATGCTTAGATTTCCAGTGTATCTAATGAGTCTGTACAGTCAGTGAGGGAACTTTTAAGAATACAAGGGCATGGTGAGCAACTTTTGTGCGTTAGTGATGGGAAGTGGCTGTTAATTCCTCTTTGAACACTTTTCTTCAGCCTGGACAATCTCCTGCTGAATGGTCAGAGAAAAAATACTTAGCACAAGCAGGATTCAGAGTAGTAGAGCAGCTCTGACTTGCCACTTCTTCCATTAAGAAACACTTTAAAAGGAATTATCTTATGGTGAGCAAAAGGAACTAGGAGCTCCTTATAAGAGGATCTGTAGGTATCAGATTTGTCTCCAATGGATTAAAAGCAGGAGTTAGACATTAATCTCTCCTAGTTCCTTTTGCGTATTCTCCCGGAAGGCAGTCTGTATGACCTCAGGGTAGTCACCGCAGATTAGCACCACTTACTCATTGGGTTCCGAGAAGTGAAGGGTTCAGTACGCCTACAGAATGAATTAAGCACAATGGTATAACTCCTAGCAGAATCCACTTTCACGACAGCGCGACAATGCAGGTGCTACCCCGTTCTGGGAAGTTTTTTATATGTCATGTATGTGTATATTTATTTTGTTGTTGTTACTTGAATAGCTACCATCAATTAAAGCTTTAAATGTGTAACATTCTTCCCCACAAGGTTATCAATGCAGGACCAAGCATGGCTCCAAATACAAACTTGGAGATAATGATACCTAATGCTTTTCCACCCAATGACTTCAAGTTATTCAACGTGTTGGAGATCAAGGTAAGCATACATTAATTTTATTCACTATATGAATGATATGAAGAACTAGAACTACTAAGTACATGCTCAATTTGTTAGCTATGGGGAAGCAGAGCTAACAATAGAATGATCTTCAGCCTCATATGTTCTAGAATTCTGAAAGTAAAATTTACATTCCTTTTGAGCTTCTTGCCTTTCAGAAATCTGTATTCTGATTATTATCTGATGTGTAAATTCTAACACTGATGATGCTATTTTTATTTCCAGACAACTGTTGGTCAGTGTTTCTATAATAAATATCCCAGAAACTGCAGTGCAGCAGAAAAAAATGAAAACATATTAAAGGATGTTGTCACTTTCTTTTCAAAGCCTGCTAAGAGACAAATGGTAAGGTCTGTCTTCTGTCATTGCTGGGAAATAAATGACCGTATGAATGAGCCTTAAGACAACAGTATATCTTATATAACGGGGTCACCAGAGCAGTCTTCCAGGGATTTGCAGTGAGACCTGTGATAAGTTCAGCATAGTCTTAAGTGACTTTAGTGAAAGAGGTGATAACGGAAATGAGAAAGGTGATTAATGACACATCACTGAAGGCAACATGGATGACAGTCACCTAGGAAGACCTGCCAGAGGGTTATGTAACTGAATGAGTGGGCAAACCGAACGGCAGATAAAATTCAATAACAGATCAAAAATGATGCACGTGGGATTAATTTTCATTACATGATGCATGCAGAGCAAATATCCATTGCTTTTTCCACATAAAGTGCCAGAATTGCTATTCTAGTGTTACAACTTTGAGGGTTTGCTGTCATAGAAATCTGTGTTGCGTTTGATAAAAGTACAATTTTGTTTAATACTTTCATCTTAAAAGAAGCTGGACACTTGAAAATACGTTAATTTGTGACTTCAAGCAAACATGTTACAAGGAACTCCAACCAACAATTGAGAGACAGACTGCACTAGGATATCAAATTGGAACTTAGGCATTGCAGTCTTGGACAAGTAATATAATCATGTATAAGCTGGCTTGTTTGTCTTCTCAAGAGTTCAGTGCAATGGTGCTAGCTGTCAGGGTACAAGTGTAAGGATCAGTCAGTCACATAGGTTACACTGGATATCATATTGTCATCGTCATTTATCGTTCTGTAAAAGCTAAACTGAAATGAGCATTAAACCAAATTACAACTATTGTTATTTTTCAGGCTAAGAAAATCTGAATTTTTAAGAAAAATTACCTATTGTCGTCTAAAACGATTAGGTTGGTTCCCTTGTACTGTCCTTTAGCACCTATGGATTGACAGTGAGGGATTACAATGTAGGGTTACACCCTGACTTTTCAAGAACCAACACGATCTTTTTGTTTTACTCTGTTCCTGAGGGTCCTTAATACTAAGATGGTAAAAGTCGATAAACTTAAATTTTTATCTTTCCCTCCCTTCTACAGTACTGCATGAAATATGACAGCCTTTGCTTACAAATACATTGCAAGCTTGGAAACATGGAAAGTGGAAAAGAAGCAACTGTGCAATTGCATCTGGAGGCTACTCCTTCACTTTTAGAAATGGTAACACATGAATTTTTCATAGTTGAGGGGAATATTTCAAGGCATATTTGCAGTATTCTGTGTATAAATTCTAGCTATTAATATGGCTTTGCAAAGGGTATGATTAAGTCCAAATCTTTTAGTTGTTAACCTATTTTATGTTTTCAATGCCAAGTCTCAAGGTTATATATGAAAAATGAAAACCACTGAGAAGTATTTTAGATTATTGCTTTATTCTATAGTATGTATCACTTTGCCTATTCTGGCTGGGTTATGGAGGACTGGGATTTAATTTGAACTCATAATTGTACTTTTCTAAGAAAAGCAGCATGCATGTGGACTTAAGTAAAATCCAACTGGGCTTCATTCCAGCTACTGGTACTAATTTGTTTTGTGATCACAAATAGGCACCATTGTATGTTTGTGTGAGATTCTGTTTCTGTGAGCAGCTGTGTTACTGTTTTTGCCGAGTAGGAAATAATGTGTTGAAGTTGTTTTTTAAAAGATAGGGTTGTTTGTTTTTTAATCAGGATGATGCATCAGCATTGAACTTTGAAGTAAGAGCAACAGCCTCAGTGGAAAAAAATGCAAAAGTCGTTGAACTACACAAGGAGAAGCAAGTTGCATATGTAAGAATTCTCTTAATGCATTTGTGATAAACTTGTTAAAGTAGAACAACCACCAGCAATTATAATTGTGGAACTCTATACATATCTATGCACAGGCAATGACTATAGTGTCAATTACTTAAGAATGTAATTAATTTTCCTAGTTTGTTTTTATGTCTTTTAAAGAGAAAAAGAAAAAAATAATAATTACTTAGCACTAAACTTCTTTTCTGCTTTCCAGGTCTATTTGGAAGGAGTGCACCACCAAAGGCCAAAATACCATGTTACTGTGCTAATTATTGGAATAGGCTTAATAGTTGGTGTTACCTTGTTTTTGCTTCTTTCATTAATATTATGGAAGGTAGGTTTTCTGTATTTCTTAGTTGTCCTCAAGTCAGGAGTTCAAACTTTTGGTGGATCTTTGGATCTGTTAATGCAGGTTAAAGGTTAAATAATATATTGTTATGATCTGTCCTTTCCAAAGAAATGTAATTCCTCCTGTAATGTGTTTTTTCAAAATACTTCTCCATACCACATAGTTTCAGGCCAGAATGAAATGCTTAGGATTTTAAACTGCAACATAAATGCTAAAAAAGCCATGTGCATAAGAAAGAAAACTATGAAGGATGTGGATTCTCTGGCAAGCAATTAAGAGATTGTTAACTTCCTTACCTACATGCAGACTTGCTCCATTCATCATTTTTCCCAGGGAAGTGTAAAAAGAGAACAAATTTAACAGGAAAGTTGTATTACCATTTCACATTTTAAAAACCACTGTATTCTCTGGACTGTTACAGTTTACAAGCCCACATGTCCTTACTCCTTGCAGAAAAGTATTAGCCTCCCAAAAAGTAAAACAAAAAGCAAACCCACTTTTAATTGATGAGTAACACTTGATTACTTGGTATGACAAAGCAATGGCAAATACCATCATTCCTACACACCCTATATATGCATTTTATTTTAGTTCATCTTTTATGCTTTAGATTTGATAACAAATATTTGCTGACAACAGATTCCAAAATTATGTATTTCAGATTGGCTTTTTCAAAAGGCAATACAAACCCGTCCCTCAAGACAAGAACAGAAGAGGCAGCTGGAGTTTTACAAGTGGGAACAAAGATGACTAAGATGGCAAATAAACATTTAATTTTAAAACGAAGAATTTAAGATTCAGGTTAATTCACAGGAGGACTATCAGTCACAAGAAAACTGGTCTGGAGATCACTTGCTCTTACAAAGTACACTTTATTTCCTTGAACTGTATGGAGGACTACACCTTGGAGTACTGTTGTTTTTCTGGTATGAAAATGGTAAAACAGTTTGTTTTGAAGTCTCACAGTAGTATTCGGAATGCCATAGCTATCTATCTATCTTGTTTCAAACAGACAGAAGAACACTAAAGATAAAGAGAAGAATTATTACTTACTGGAAAGAATTTCTAGAAAGCAGTCTAACTTGGGCCAATCCCAGAATGCAAGATCTCAAACACGTTAGCATCAGTTATGCTATTCATTTTCAAGTTTCAATAACCTTTTATTAGACGTTCAAGAAGAAGTTCTCCCTCATCTTGCTTTGGCAGTTTTACAGAGGTAAATTAGCTTAAACCAATAGAAGGACCATAAGTAGAGTGCAGGGGTGTAGAAAACAGCTATTGATCAGAAGCTCTCTTGGGCTTCTGAAGGTAACCTCGTAAGCTTTGGCTTCGCAGGCACAGCCACAACAAGGCAGAGACTTGGACACCCAGGCAAGCTGGAACCAGGAAGGTCAAAGGTGGATTCAGAGCAAGGAATTCTGTGCGGTAGCCTGGAGATGAGCACAGAAACCTCTCTCAGCTGTAGAAAGAGTAAGGTATTGGAGCTCATAATTTGTAGCCATCTTTAACATGGTACTTGCAAGCATGACAGAATTGGTTGTTCCATCCTCTCCTCATCCTGTTGCTGCCATGATGGTTTGGACTTCTCCAATGAAGTATTTCTATGTCAGGTTTTTTTAAAGCAAGTATTTATTTTAATTTATTTGAAGATTTTTTTAATAGTACTTTGTATAGTAGTATTCAGTACTAGAATTCTTCCAGAACAAAACAACTTCACATGATGCCAACCTTACTGGCCCCAATTTTACCTTTAGCTGTGCCACCCTTTACCCAAAAGTACTTAATGAGGAAGTCTTTTGGAGATCTAGCTGGAGTTCTTGTGAAGCTGTCAGATACCACCCAGACAGGCGTCCTCAGAAGCAACTCAGCACAAAGGCAAATGACTGAATAGAAACATGGTTCTGCTACTACAGGAATTTTCTTCAGCTAGATAAGTTTGCACTGCCACCTAGCTCTGGTGAAATAGCAGAATCCAGAGGGGGGGAAAAATACTTAAAAAATTACTTTGCTCCCCAGGACAACTGGAGAATGTACAACTTCTTCAGTAACTGAATTTATCGCAAGAGCAGTAGGCAACGTGGCCTTTCTTGCCGTGCCTTTGATGTCCTTCTGAACTGCAAGAAGAAATGAATGTAATATGTACGTACACGTGGAAGCTGCACCATCATACAGGAATTATCCTGAGACTCAAGAGCAGTACAGAGTGCTTTCAACAAGCACTTCTGCAAAGACAGTGTTTGGTGCCCTAAAAGCCATATTGTCCACAGAGTCTAAAGGAATTGGGGACCATTTCGTAACTTCATTTGAAGCCAAAGCTGTGGATTACTCTAAAGTAAATTTTCTCTCTTAAAATCTTCTGCAGTATAAGGACAAATAAATGTGCATATATTAAAAACAAAAACACACAAAAATAAAGTATGTGGAGAAGGAAACATTTTCTTGCAAGTCTATGAAATATATGCAAAATGCTTACCTTCCAAATGGCTTTAGTGAATTTTTGCACTTTAACCAAAATATCTTTGACCAGAAATTATAGCATATTGTGAAAAATATACCTCAAGTACAAACAATGCAGGAAGTGAAACTGAAGCATTTTATTTGTCTTTGAAGAGTTTACATAAGCCAGTACATGTGATAATAGTGCCTTGGAAACTGTCTACTTCCTAGTCAGATTTTATTATTAACATGTCAATGTTGGCTTCCTGTTCCTATGGTATGAAGCAAAACTCAATTACCTTTTATAAATCATCTTGTCAAGAAATGAATGTACAATGTCATGATGGTGGCAAGGTTGTAAAGTATCACTTGATTTCATTTTATTAAAAAGAACTCCAAGATAAGCACAGGAATTCTTCTGCAAGTTCAATTATTTTGTTTATTCCATAACTGAAAATTAAAACAGTTAAATCTACTAAGTGTAGCTGGAATCTTCTTCTTGGACATAAGTTTAGTTTGAATTGTCTTAACATGTTAAAAATACTTGATGTGATGTAGTATCAATTATAGTAGTTTAACTGGAGACTACTCACTGTGACTGAGACACAGCTATAAACAGAAATGAGATGTTCCAGCTGGATCTGAGGAAACACTTTCCTCCTGAGGACAGCCAGGCATCAGAACAGGAGTGCAGAGAGGTTGTGTTGTCTCTAGCCATGGATGTTTCAAGGCCGGACTGGATGAAGCCCTGAGCAACCAGATCTGATCTCAGCTGGACCTGTGCTGAGCAGGAGGTTGGACTGGAGCCCTGCTGGGGCCCTGTCCAGCCCAAAGCATGCTGACTTGGTTCCTTGTCTGCAGCCACTAACTGCAGTGCCAAGAGCGGCACTAGCTCTAAGATTCCTATAATAAATAATTGCCTATGAAGCAGGCATGTGATTGTCTGTGAATTTGGCCTTTACTATCGGCCAGCTTTGCCTGCAGAAACTGCATGAGATCTCCAACAAGTACCAGGTTGTTCTTAGGAGACAATCATCTGCAGCGCTTTAGGCGCAGTACTCTTTTGTCTTGCACATTTATCACAGGTAAGAATTTTTCACAAGTAGTACTTGAAATAAAATACAGTAGCTATAGATCCCAGATGTGAAGGCTCAGGCCCTTGATTTAAAATTTCAAAAGACTGGATTTTACATTATACTTGACTGCTCTCCCAAGAAAGAACTGAAAGCAACTCCTTCCAGCCGTGACACAACGGCACTTCCATACCATTATTTGTCAGCCACCTTCTAAACAACTCACAGACAAGTGGCCAGGAAAGCGTTCCTTGTCCCCATGGTCCTGCAGACAGACACACTTGTCAGTCTGCTACTTTTCATCAGTGCAGAGAAAGCCAATGCCTAGAAAAAAAGAGGCTTAATTTGCTGTCATCTCAAATATGAAATAAGTTACAAAAAAACTGCTCAAAAATTGTTTATGCCCTCT
This sequence comes from Coracias cyanogaster, assembly GCA_033124195.1. Classification (NCBI taxonomy): domain Eukaryota; kingdom Metazoa; phylum Chordata; class Aves; order Coraciiformes; family Coraciidae; genus Coracias; species Coracias cyanogaster. The sequence continues at coordinate 38,472 of JAVSBS010010636.1, forward strand.
ATGGACGTTATAAAAATTTAAGTCAACTCTAATGTATTTTATCATAACTTTATTCTCAGCAACGACAAAAACTGCTGAATATCATTTCGGTTCTAGGATAGATAAAATATTTTTCAATATTTATTTTGTACAAAGAGTAGTCTTTAAAATACATTTCAACAAAGAAAAGCCATGGAAGACATTAGCATTTTCTTTTGTATTACTGTTTGACTAGAAAATCTGCAAGCAAATACATAAAGGCAAGTTAAAATAGTAACTAGAAATGGAAGTAATTGATAAAAAAAGCCCACAACCAATCAACCTATATTTTGCCAGCATTCTTCAGCACGAGTTGGTACCATACCTCCACTCAGCAGCTCTGCTTGCACAGAGTTAGCTGGCAACATGAATAGCACTAGCTGACTTTATCTCATACTATATTTATTGCAAACGTAGAATAATTTTAAAGAAAAATAAAAGGCTTTTCTTCTATTCTGATGGATACTTTTCAAACTCCAAATCTGTAAGAGACAAATATAACCAGTTTTCATTTCCTGTTAAGCCTAATAGTTTCTTTACAGTTAAATACCACCTGATAAAAATATACAACTCAATAGAAATACAAACCCAGGAATATTACAAACACCCCGGTTCAGCAAAACAACGGAATTCAGCGAGTGAAGGACTGGGGCCTTGGAAAGCTGTGCACTGAGGTAGGAAAAGGACTCTTCAGCAGAGCTTGCAGCGTGCCTCTTCTATATGCAGTTACATGTTGCTTGGGAACGCTCCAGGTCGTCAGTGTTCACGCCATAGAGATTGATCAGCTGAGGATGCACCCTGTGAAACCAGGAAGTCACTTCAGCAACTTCATTCACCCTTGCAATGCGTGGGCCGCTTGCTTTGGGGAAGGAGCAGGGAGGGAGTGGGGAGAACAAGTATGTATGAACTGCTGCATAGAATAAAATCAGGTGAATTACATTTTGACAATTGCTATAAGGTCATCTTTAGAAGTATATATTAATATGTCCTATAACATGATCTGCCTTTGGTTTTATATGCCAGACTTATTCTGAGCTCTGTGCCTTTGTCTAATCCTGTGTGCATTGCAGAAGAATGAGCCACCACCCATTTAATTCCACTAATAATCCTATTTCTCTGTGTACTCACAGTGTCTTCCTTAGATCCTAGATATGGAGACTATTCTCAAGCAGAGTAAATTTCCCCAACTGAACAACTACATGATTTTATTGACCTTATACATACTGCTTTCCAAGCAGGAATCCTTATCCCAAGAAGGGCTTCTCCCAGGAGTCACAGACCTTTATATACATCTGTTCTCCTCTCAGGAACAGGAAGGCAACATAACAGGCAGAAAGAAGAGACGCAGCAGAGCTGGAGGCTGATGAAGTACCAGAAAGGAAAGGCCCTGTGGGTCATCACAACCCTTTCCAAAGACGGGCACAAGGCACCATGGCAGAGGCCCAAACGATGGCAGAAGGGCCAGTGCTGTGCAGTGCACACAGGGCGATTCTTACTGCACTTCCAGCACCCAGCGCTGGTGTCGTCTGTATCATATACAGATGGAATACATTTAAGATTGCACTACTAATCTCTTACAGGTATACATTCCATAAACATAATACCTAGCCTTACCGAACATGAACTTCTGATGCTTCTTTCATTAAGTCTCCATCTATATTCCAAGGGTAATTTCCTTCTGCAGAAGCAGCACTCAAAGATGTATTTTCTTTGGCATCGAGCCCACTTCTAAGCCTTGGTTTTACTTTTACTTCTTGAACGGTGTACGTCTCAACAAAGGGAAAATTGAACTAAACCAAACATAGATATATGTGAAATGAAGATGAAAGAAATAGGTGGTATCTTAGCAACAAACTGGATTACTTGAAATTAAAAATCTTGCCTTTTTTTTGGTCTTAAGTAAATGGGAACACTTAACTCAGGCTTTGAACACGTGAGGTATTATATATTCCAGCTAGCATTTATAGATTAAGATGCCATTTTTATCTCAAAGAGTGCCTCAGAAAAACTGGTAGTGTTCCATTTGCATTCCCATACCAGATTTGCTCAATCCACAGGTGAAGTGGTGTATTTTGCGCATGCTGAAATTGCACATGCTTTCAGAATATGTCAGTCCCAGCAGATTTTTTCCTGTGCTCTGTATCGTTACCAGTAATCCCATCCTAAATGGGGCTATTCAGAATACTAGTGAATGGTCACCTTCAATTTAAAGGTGGGCCTATGTTTCCTTTTCTAATTTCTAACTACAGAGGCAGAGACAAAAGCAAAGCCTTCCTCCAAAAGCACACCTGGAAAGCATAAACTATTTCCAAAATGTGGCTGCAGGTGCTGTCACATGGGAATGGTCACCCATCTCTGCCCAAACTCTCTGACTCTTGATGAATGCAAACTCAAACCTTCTTGTAATAGTGATTTCAACATAAACCTGAAGCACCTGAGCGAATACCCGTATGCTTAGCTTATGTACCATGTCTTTAGGACAGCGATAAGGCACTGTGTGGATGCTTCCTTTTTCTCATCAGAGACAGAATAATGACCCCAGTTCTGAAATGCAGTTCTGCAAACATTCATAAACTAGATGGAATGCACACCTGCTAAAAATCAACGGTCCTCATCCACTGCTACTACCATAGCATGCAGCATCTGCTGAAATTATGGACTTTACCTATTTCTGGCAGAGTTGCATGATGCCCACCCCAAGTCTGCATTCTTCATCTCTGTACTACACAAAATTTAAACATAGCATGTGTTTCCTTTATTGTGGTGAAAAGGCTTTACACCCATAAAACTATGGTACAACACAAATACAATTTAAACCACAACAGATGGGCTGAAATAGGCTAATCGGTATTAGTCTAGTGATTTAAAAAAAAAAAAAAAATCAGATAAAAAGGGGGCTAATGTATTCTGACAGGAAGCTAAGTCTCCTTATGAGGATGCTAACATTAACTCTTGCAGCATGTCTACCTCCAAGATTAACTGTTCTTTTTATAATCACCACAAAGAAATTAACAGTACCTGATTTTTTACGCTGGCGTATCTTTTCAGATGTCTTACAAACTCTGTGCGAGAAGTATTTTGTACAACAATAAGAGCCATGCTTCCATTATTCAACCTGGAAAGCAGACCAATTTAGTTCCCAAAAGAAAATTCATTAATATGGAAGCTTAACAGACTCTTTAGTAGTCTAGATTTTTTTTTTTTTTAAAGCAAGCTAGCAAGAGGAGTACATTCATAGAATACTCTCAAAGGTTTTCTGAATCTTTTTGCCAATACCCCCATAGATGGATATAAACTAATTGAGGTTATTTAATATTGATATATTTTAACGTACACGGTATAATAAAATTGTGCTGCCTTATCAATATCCGTAATTTACTGAATTTAATTTTAAAAACACCTGCTTTTCTCTTTAACAAACGCTTTTTAACTGCTGGCAGTCATAAGTGTATCCTTTTGCTTTTTGCAAAGGATAACGATTACCATAAATGCTGAGGCAGAGCTTTACCATAAAACCATGCCCATGATGCGTGCAAGCACATCCCCATCGTATAACCCCGTGCAGGCTGGTTCATTCGCCTCCTCCATTAACACTCCTGCTGCCCTAACAGAGGTCGTGATCTACAACCACGCTGCTATTCAAATTCTCTTAGTTCTCAGTACACTTCTGCTTACACATTTCACAAAGCATGCAGAAGTTAAAAACTAAGGGAATGTTGTACCAGATAAATCAGTCATACACTAGAGATTAACCAAGAGATTCTACAGAGCAGACACTCAAGAGTTCTGGTTTCCAGTCGCCTTTGATATTTTAGCATCTTTGAGAATTTGGGTCAGACAATGAGCTCGTATCAATCCTTAATGCAACTGCGCCTTGTTGCAGAAGCTAACAACCTGAATCTTGAGGCAGTCCCGCCTAACTCTCCTTTAAGTTATAGAGACACATCAACGTTCAACAAGAGTATCTGATGAACTTGACAGTCCCTGCTGAGATTGTATTCTATATGGAATATAGAATCTGCTGAATATATATGCATACATATATATTTATTTATTCAGCATGTATGCTTGGAAAATATGTTGAGTGTTTAAAAAAAAAACCAAACCACACACACCACTTCCCAGTGTACCACCAGGGATTACTCCCTACTCCCAGTTCTCTGGCTACTGAGTAACTGCACCAGGAATATTCTCAGACTATGATACGGCACAATCTAGGAAGATAATTTTTAGATAGCCATTGAACAAGTCACCTGGCACAGCATTACTTCGCTGATTTAGAAAACAGTGATGGTGAAACTGAAAAAGCTGCTGCCTTATGTTTGCTGCAATAAAAGGGCACAGCAGGCTACTGGGCACCATCAGCACCATGGCCTGTCATCTTCAGAGATGACTAAGAATTCTCAACTCTCCTGAAAGTCCAATCTGCAGCAAAGCACACCACCTATGCTGTAAGAAACAAATGACCCACACGGCCCACGGAACGCAGACAGGAAAATGTACCTTGGCACGTTCCTGCACATTTAGACTAGTATAACTAGAGTTACAGGCAGCAGTCAAAGCTTTCATTCCACTTCAGATATCTTCACATGGCAAAAACCTCTTGGGGGAAATAGGACAGAGTGAAGAAACCTAGCTGAGTTTAGCTGCTGGATCTCGAGCCTAAATGAAGCACCTGTCTGAAGAGGCTACTCTTCCTACCCTACTAGCTGATTACACTCTTAAGATTATTTTTAAAAAGAGGAAAAAACAACAAAAAAGGATGTCTTCATGTGAAAGAATAAGGGGATCCACCGAGCAACGACACCGTGGGAGAAGCAGGCTCGTTTAAACCTGCAATCATTGCCCTGAGTTGTCATAAAATTCCCTGTCACTGAGAAAGAGGTGCCAGAACAGATGGAAAGAGAAAGCAAGGCTAAAAAATAATTGCGTCAATTCTTGTCAGAACTCTTCTACTGAACGGTATATAACACACTAAATGCTGTCCAGAGTAAGTGTCTAAGAGGGGACAGCATCAGGGCACTATCTGGAGGTATATGAGGCTTAGCAGGACCCCTGTAGCAAAGAAAACTTCTCAATCAGTTTCATAAAAAAACGTTTGTTTATAACATTGTTTCCAAGAAGGCAATTCTACCAGATCAGCCAGTAATTTTGAAGAAAAATGCCTGATCAATTCTAAGGTGCATCTATTTCCACCTAATGATAATAAAATGGAACAGAACAGACCCATTCCATCAACTTCCCTGAGTGATGTTTGGTTTTTTAACAGACAAACACACATTTATGTGAGACTTTCTGTATTCTTGTTTGAGGGAACGTGTTCTACTTCCTGTACAACTACGAAGTCTGTACTTGCTATTCCGCTTAATCTTCAACTGGATCCATCAAGTACAAATATTTATCATCTGATAGCTGTTTTGATCACCACAAAGCGTGATCTCTACAATAAGCAGAAGGCAAAATGAGTCAGTGTTAACAGCTTGATTACATACTTCTTGGTTTCCTGAAACCCTACAGGTAGAAGCTGCATTTCCCACGTTCAGGGGAAAAAACAATAAATAAAATAAAGGAAATAAAAAGAAGACAAGTGTGAATTTCAGTTCTTCACAACAGGAGAAAGATTCATACTTCATTTTTGCTGGCTGAAAAGCAGAAGGCAAGGGGCACCTTTATGTTTGAAAAAATAAAATCCAAGAATGAAGTCTCTACAGATAGCCAAATCCTATGACAGATGACTTCTCGATGACTACTACTTAAGTCAGACTTGCTAATTTAATCACAGCAATTATCCACTCATTATTCTAGTTAGACTGCTTGACCTTATTTGCCTGATCCAAAAACTGATTACAATTCCTGGGATTATCAAGTCTGCTGCAGTCCGTGTTCCCTCCCCCATTCCAGAGGATCTAGACTACCTAAAAACAGGCTTGTATTCTCAGAAAAGCCAAGGTCTTAAGGTAAGATGTCAGAATTTATAGACATGACTAATTCTCTAAACCCCTACTGACCTCGTATTAGGTGCCAAGCCTCTTGGTGCCATTGAACACAGACAAGGGATTGCCATAATGCTCACATTCAGGAAGTGACCCTGAATTCTGTGCCATTGATCCTTGCTACCTAAATATAACAGAGTAATTCTGTATTACGCCAGTTTAACCAGCCACAGTTCATTTTTAAATAATCATAGAAGCAAAAGACTCACCTTTTTTTTTAATTTTCTCTTTCTTCTTTCTAAAAGGGCAGAAATACATAAGTAAAATAAAGTCATTTGAGCACATTGAAACAAAAGCAGGATATTAATGGAACTGAACAAATCAATAATACTGAATGGCAGACTGCTTTGTAACAAATCCTCTCTGGTCTACAGGGAATGTGTCACAAAGCGTACAAGTTTGCAGTTGTCACCTGATGATCAAATTTGAACAAAATTAAGAATTTGTACAATTTTATCTTCAAAGAGACATAATCTTGTAGTGTTGGAGTTGTTTGACTCAGTTTTACTGACCTGTCATTCTCGTGAGAGTCTTCCTGTGGAATTTGTAGCGGTAGAAAGGATAATTCACATTCCTCTGGCCTGGAAAAGTATTGATATTTGCTATCACGTAAAGTAATATTTTGACTGCTAGACAGAGTTCTATCCAAGTTAAGATTATTTTTAAGGAAATGCTGAATATACACAATTTATCTCCTCTGTAACTCATAAGACGGGTGTACATCACACCTGAATTAAATCTGTCTGCAACTGAGAAATCAAGATAGCTAAACTACTGTTGTCTTATTTTTTTTACCACATCAGTTATCACATTTTCCTCAAAAAAAAAAAAATTAGAAATACTAGAAAATTATAACAGCTCATTACATACTTGAGATCTGCCAGTGTTTTGATAAAAGCAAAATCCTTCCGCTGACTGGAGGGCATCCAACGGTGTTTTTCAGCCAAAGCTAGACTCCTTGCACCAAAACCGAACATAGCTGAGAACCCAAACCGCAAGAGCTTGCTCGGGGTACTGAAAGTACAGACATCTACTGGTTGAATATGTCCTAAAATTTCACAGAAAGAACAGAAATTACAAATAACATCTGTATTTCAAACAGAATACAACTTAAAAATCTCTTTTTCGCCTAACTTAACATGAAAAAACTCCAGACTTCCTTCTTTAGGAAGTTGTGCTTTACTAATGGAAACCAGACTCAGTCTAGATATAATTAAGACTCTATAAAATCAGTCATTTCAGAACACAATGTTCAGATGCTTCAACATTTTTAAAAGTTATTGCAAAAATTCAGCTACTTCATCTGATTTAATTCTATTCAAATTTTCAACAATTAGTATCAAAGAAAATGTAACATTGCTACAGAAATATTTGCAACCATTTCACCAAATATCTGTAATGACTGAACACTGTGCTGGAGGAGATATGGGAACTCCTAAATATAGGTTTTTAATCTATTTATGTTTGCAGTTATAGAATTTAAACTTCTAATTCTGTTCTGCAGATTTTTTCTGTAATACAACGTGTATGATTTCTATTAAATTGAGAATCTCTGATTTAAAAAGGCAGTTTTAGTAATACACAAACCTTTATAGGCAAAATCTATCTGAGAAGTAGAGCAAAGGCTCTTCCCACTGCTGACTGCAAGATCTAGAAAACAGATATTCAGGATGGACTTTCCCCCTTTCATTATTGGGGGGCGGGAAGGTATCCTAAAAAAACAAATGCTTTGAGAGGAATATTAACATTGCTCAACTAAGTGTTTTCTATTTTCTAAGACCTGAAAATAAGGTTTGGACTAGCAACCTAGTTTTTCCTTTGAGCATAATTACATTTTCACATTCAAAAACCTATTTATTGGTGAAGACCAAATGACAAGTATATACAGGGTTTTTTCTACTAATAAACCTTTCTTATACAAACTGTTAGTTTTTAAAGAAAAGCGCAGAGTTAAAAAGATGAATGTTGCTTTCTTAGAAACATGACAATACTTTCCAGAGAAGTCCAATCCTAACCACTTCCCCAATCAGAAAGTATTCCATATTTCCCTATTGTCTTCAGCAGGTTCATTAAATGCAAATAATCAAGTGATCATACAACCAATCATTGCATAATAACACACACAGAGTAACACTACTCATACAACCAAGTCTGGAAAAGGTCATTTTCTATTAAAGGAACATCAGTAATAGGGCATGAATGCCAATATCAGACATTATTCCATGGCAGATTTTAGTCACCAGAAGATGAGGTCCTCAGTCTTTGCTACTAAACTATACTCAAAGAATCATAACCTTTCTAGTACACTATAAATCATGAGAGAATCAGCAGGGTTTAAAAGCCTTACAATGGAGTTTACAGCGACACGGCATAATTGTGTCAAACCACTGGTTACGGCAAACTTCTAAATGCTGCTTCATTATTTAAAAATCTGACAATGTTTGTAAAATTACTTACCCATCACAATGTGCAATGTTGCAGTCACTGCATGCTTAACACCATAGAGAGTGTGGGCCAAAATATTAGTAGTACCTGTAAAAGCAAACATAAGCTACTGTAAAAATAAGAGAGATCCAGAATAGCAAGAACAAATATATACAACATTTTTTGAGTGAAGAAACTGAGACATTTTACTGCAAAAGCCTCCCCACAAAACACTTAGCCTTGGTAACAGCAGAAACGCTGCATAGTACAAATTAAAACCATCAAAATTTCCAGAGGTCTGCAAATTCATTCAGAAGTGCCATAAAACCCAGTAACACAGGGAGGAAAGAAAGCTTTGCAAAAACTGCCTTTTTAAAAAAAAATAATAAAATCTCCCTAAAAATAACTTCTTCTATACCTAACTGCTGTACTGAGGAACTGTACTCGAAGGGAGATTATAAAATACATTTGGGGAATATTTTTAAATTGGAAAAGTAATATAACCCAGCCAGTGTAAAACTGTCTGTTTCCTAGACAAAATTCTAGTCTAAGATAGCTGCTGTGCCTCTTGTAGCTTATATTTTAGATTGTTAGAAGCAATAGTGAATAAAATTAAATTATTGCACATTAGCTTTACATATGAGAACACATTAAAGACTGAAAAACAGAGAATGTAGAATGTAACATGTGTCTGACAAATCATTGACTTGCATTCACCGCATTAAAAGTGACCAGTCCAACTTGTCTTTGATGTTGCCTGGACATCAGCAGAGCAGTTGTACTAAGTAGCCACTGGAAAGAAGAATTAATAACTTTTTGAAACAAGGACATCAAGTAAATCAGCCAGTAAATAGAAAAAAAAAAAAAAATCAAGAACTAGCACCAGCAGGATGGAGTTGGAAGAGAGAGCAGAAAACTAGCTATCAGTTTGTGAAAGAAAGGAGCATGGCTCTGGAAGCCCGTGGGTGGTGGCGACTGATAACATCAAGTCACTTTACCTGAGAAAGCAACATGGAACAGGTAAATGTTGCGCTTCAGCTTTAATGTGTAGGACATAAAATACTGTGTATCAGCTGACTTTTAAACATCCATTTACTTTCAAAATGCTAAATCAGGAATGTATCTTTCATAAATGGGTACAGTTTAAACAATTTCAAGTTGATTTTTCTCACTTTGACATTTCTTAGCTAAGCAGCAGAGCCATAGGATTCGCTTCTGCAAAAGCGGGCAAAACACTGAGCTTCTTCATATGACTAATTAATAGATGAATAATTCAATAACAGATTAATTAAAATAACAAAAACTACCAAAGAAAACAATTTAGAACCTAACATTCCATAAAGGAATGAGTTCACTTAGATTTTCAAATCATTTTCCTGTTGCTTGTATTATTTAATATGTTACAGCAGCAATAGACAGTTCTGGATGCTAAATTTGCCTTAAGTTTTATGCAAGCATTTAAATTTCTCTTTTAAAAGTGGAGGAGCGGAGACAGGACAGGGGAAGACTACCACATTTCAAACAAGAGGCAGTCAATATTAAATAAGCACTTTAAAAGCATCATGTACCAGACTGAAAAATTATGTTAATCCCAAAACTCTTCAATCTTTCACATCACATTAGTGGCAGGAAAAAAATACTAAAATTGGAAAGACTGATGTACATAATCACAAAGCTCTAAAGGCACCTTGTCATTCTTATTTGGGAGTATACGCTTCGATTTTTTTCAATAATTTGTCTGATTAAGAATTTGGAAAATAACTGGGAATTGTATCTCGGTATCTCGCGGAGCACCTGTTACATCCTTAGAGTGTCTTAGTCTCTGAAAGTCATTCAGACTATTCAGAACATCATGGAGACCCTTCATATCATCAGAGAGGGGCTCTGAGGAAGGCTCTCAGGGTTCCTACTTGGGTGTAGGGAACTAACAACTTCAAAAGCGAAATGCAGGTCTTCACTTTTCTCCCAAAACAAAGTCTCTCTAGATACAGCAAGTCCAGTGTATTAAGACTATCACAATTTTAATCATTTATATCCAGTAATCTACATCCACCAACTCAACTAAAAGGGATTTGAACTTTCTTTTCTGTACAAAACAAAAAGGCGAAACTGTAGTTCTGGATACCATTTCCTATACAAAATAGTGAGTTTTTCAATTCAGTCAACATAAAATAAATTCTGTAAGGAAAATTCCAGGCCAAAAAAAAAAAGTTTTGACCTGGAAAGTAATTCTTCACAGAGTAATACAAGTAGATGCCCAACACCATTTCACATTTTAATGACTTACGAGATTTAACCTCTAGCTCCAACTAATTCAGTTTAGCCAGTGAAGCCAGCTAAAGAAGTAGCTCAAAAATACTCAAACGTTTCCTCGATCAAATTTTTGCAACTCTTCCTGACTTTTATAGGTACCTCTCCAAAACAAAGGAACACACACAAGCAGCTTATCCTCACAAGTCCTGCAAATCATGTTTATTTCCTGTAAACTGACAACAAGGAAGCTGTTATTCTGGAAAAAAAAAAAAAGTTTGGTTTTTTTTTGTCACTGAAGATCAAGCTAGTAAAAAAGCACCAGGAATAATATAATTCTGAAGATCAGGCTTGATATGTCTTAAAACTGGCATTCCTCATTTAAGTAAGAGTAATTTATCGATACAGATGGCAGCAAGATAACAAATGACCACAGCTGAAGTCAATACCAATCCTCATTCTGACTTTAATGAGAGTTAAATCTCATTCCTACTAAACAGGATAGGCACAAGTAATTGCATCCTTCTCTTAAATCTCTGGAGTTCATTAACATTTGCAGAAGTAAATAAGGCAAAACTCCCCCCTTTCAAGACAAGCTCTGCCTGTGCTCAAGAACATAAGTACTGCGTCCCCCCTTCCAGAAGCTGAAGATCTAGAACAAGTATGGTTTTGCAGTAGCAAGTACCATCACCTTCTCTACGGAAAACCTCTTAATACATATCTAACAGTATTTTGATCCCAATAATGACTAAATGTGTCTCATTACCTAAATCCTACACAAGCAGGGAGCCACAAAAAAACCAACCAACAACAAAAAACGAACCAAAAGGAAACCAGCAACAACAACAAAAAGCAAACCAACCAGAAAAAAAAACCCAGTGGAAGTTATCATACAAAACACAAGCTTTGCTGATTTAAGTGGTGATTCAATAATAATGCTTTGAATGCTACTATTCATCTTCCCAAGTCATCTTTTTCTCCCCTATGTAAGGTCAGAATATTATTTACCAATAACAAGATAGTTCCTCTGAACACTACTGTATTGCTTCAGAGACTAATAACCTTCTCAGATGCTCATGGATGGGCTTGCACCCCTCAGATTATTAACAGCTACAGTTTTAGATCTCACTCCAACTACTCAATTTACTAAAAAAAAGGTTTCATCCATACAATTCCAGCATCTCTGTCAAGAGAATTTTTTTCTAACAAAGAAGATTTTATTATTCCAAAAATACAATTCTGTCCCAAATATTACCCATTTTCCTGACACTACAAACAACTTCCCACAATGTCCTTCCTGTGAAACGTACACAAGCATCACAGTAAGCACACAATATCTGCAGGTTATGTAAAGCATGACTGATGAAGGTACCAAACAGAAAATGTAGAGAAAAAAATTGTCCTTGGAAGTGCAAGCACTTCTGCAGTACAATTAACTTAATTAACCAGACATCATGAATATTCATAAGGCTGTTAATGTCTCCCCCATCCAAACAGATAAATGTGATGTAATGATTTCCTAGTCAAGCATAGCTAAAATTCTGATGAAAACTGAACCAACATTTTGGTTCTTTGCCTGACATATCACAGAAATTAACAGTCCCTTGGTAATATTTCATTTTCTGAATTAATTGGAAATAATGAATTTATTTAAATGAACCATTTAGGACCAAAAGCTTCACAGCCATCATATATAGATTGTCTCTTGTTCTGTAACAACTGGATGGGTTTTTTAATGTCCTTCCAGTTCCCTCTCCCTTTTCTCCCATTCCCACTCCATACAGTTTCTTAGCAGTAGTTCCCATAGCAACAAACACTCTTGCTAATGGCCAGCAGTACAACTGCAGGCTTCCCCACATCTCATCCATTTGATTTGGACCAGAATAAGGCAGCTCAGTAGAGTATTTTAGCGAAAAACCCACTCCCCTCTGAACCTTCCTCTTCAGGAGGTAAACTGTTTCAAGAGCAGCTCCTTCCCATCAAGCTGGCTGAAACTTCAATAATGCTGCCTTAACTACTTATAATAGATCTTAAGACCAAATTTTAAGCCACTCAGATAATGCTATCCCATAATACACTTTCTATTTTCACTCAGCTGGCAAACTCAAATAATTTGATACAATTGATTTCTGGGTATAAAAAAAAAGGATAAGGATAATAATAATAATTGACCATTGAGTTCCATCTTCTTCATGTACACAAGTACCAAACAACAAAAAACCCCACGTTGCAAGATGCAAGCACAAGTTAGAAAAGGAGCAAGAGGATTTTTCAAGATAGATGCTTACATTTTCAGGTCTGTAGAAGTAAAGGAGAGAGAAAGCAGTTTTGCGTACACTTTTTTTTTTTTTAATATAATCCACAATATGTGTTCCTGGAACACCATTTAAAAATAATCCCTAACCATGACTCCAACTGATAATCCCGTCTAGAAAACTGGAGACAGAAGCAGAACAGCATGGCTTATATTAAGGACACTCTACAAAAAGTTTTCATTTGGTACCATTTCTGGCAGCAAATAACGGCAAAACTTGGTATTTGCACGGATCAGCTAAAAATGATTTTGTTTTCTTCTTCCTGAGCTTCTTGCTTTAGGCAAAGAGCTCATCTGTGCCATTACTATCAATTATCATAATGATTTCAAATCTTGTCATTTGCAATCAATCTAAATCACTAATTCAGGACATATATTCAATAGCTCCCTTAAGTAACTGAAGCTTTAGTATTGAGAACTGCCTTTAGTAGCCAAAACTGTAAAAACATGCCAGAGGGACTTGCAAAACCTAACAGTGCCTTTTAGTCTCACCTGCTGGTATTACTCCCAGAGGAACTGGTGCTCTGACAGGTGTTGGTATATAGTCCGTGACTTTTCCAGCATCTATCTGGGCTTTAAGTAGTAGACCATGAGCAACTTCACTGACAGATCCATCTCCACCGACACAAACTACCCTGTTACAAAACACAAATGTTAGACAGTTGGAAATAAACTCTTCCATAGCTGAGCAAGTAGTGGAAGGCACCTATCAGAGAATAGCTAAAACCCATTCTGTCTTTAAGAATAAGCCAGAGTTTCACTGTCAGATCACAAAATATAAGCATCCTTCCTTTGCTTTCTCCTCTCTAAGCAGGAGATAAATTTATTTAACAACTTAAAGTACTTCTTCCGCACGTTACGCACGTGAACTGATCAGCTCGAAGAGTTAAGCACATGCTCAACTGCCTCAGTGGAGAAGTTCTTTAAATCTTTCCATGCCAACTCACACAAGAATTCCAAGGCTTTTTAAGTGCCTTTATAATCACAACGCACCAAATAGTACAACAAAATTAAAAATACTTGAAAACAGCTAATTCCACACACTATGCTGGCAGTTGAGGGCTTTAGCAAGCTACAAAACCCTAGTGCCAGCAATCCTTCGCATGAAGGTACTTAATCACTGCTTCTGGAGCATCTAATTAAACTCCCACGTGCTGTGGCTATAGAGAGGGATGCATTTGTCTGTAAAAGCTCTGTTACAGCAAACACCTTTTTTCCTGGTTTTGTTTATTTAAGTAACTATAAAGTGATTCTCCAAATTAGTAGTGTTTGAAAGTTAAAATGTGTTTACATTGAAAACAATGATAAAAGCAGTAATAGTACACTCCCAAGTATTTCCAATATAAATGTCAGATTTACTTTAGGAGGCCCTTGAATATCTTTTTTCATATATCTATATAAATGTGGTTGTGAAACTACGTCCAATAATTCAGCCAGATAAAACTAGTAAGCTCTAAGAAAATACTCATTATGTTATTAAATGTTTAAATTACATTATCTCCGCTCCTTTAACACTTCTTCAGTTCCTATCATTATTTCCTAGCTATTTTTTAATTTCTAAATTTTTAGGAATGTTTCCTCTACCTAGCTAAACACTGCCCACATCTGGGGGAAAAAAAAAAAAAAAATAGTACATAGCAAAGTTTGGAGCACATTTTCTTCCTGTTTATAATCAGGAGTCATCTCCTGTCTTGTCTCTCATTTTGGCTTTAGATTGGTTTCTAGGCCTTAAAGTTTCTGCCACAGCAGCAAAAACAGTTATGTAGTCTGATAAAACGTACACCCAGAAGGAATTCCGTGGACTGTCTTCTAGCTATTAACACTTTTGAAAACACATCTTTTCTCCTGATTTTGGGGAGCTGTGTTGGATGTTACTGCTAACAGATGAAGAGTACAAGGAATAACATAAAATGTTGCTGACTTTGTTATGTATTATCTTAGCTTTAATCATCAAGAGTTGCCTTTTTGGCTGGAAATTCAGATACCACCAGGGACCAGGGAATCCAAAGCTAATAAGCAAGAACCAGCTACGCGTTGACTAAGACCCTGAAGAAGGCTTCCTAGAGGAAGAAACATCTGTTGAACCATCAAACGATCAGACACAAGTTTCTTAAGCAACTATTTACTAAAGTCTGACTAACCCGGGCTACTCTAAACAATATCCATGATAGCTTTGGCTCCTGATTAGGGAAGAAATAGATGCATGTATGTTGTGTATTTCTGTCACTGTACAAACAAGAAAATGCAGCTGATGTAGCAGCATCACACACACACTCTCTCCATTTGTCACTAAGGCTTGGCCCCAGGGCAGGGCTAAAAAAGCACACTGCCAAGTTGGGAAAGCAGCTAAATTTCCCCTATTGCTAAGACAAAAAAAAGTCAATAGAAATAAAGGTGGGGTATATGAGATACATGACATATGCCTATGATCTCACAAAACAGAGTTGTGAACTGGAGAGATCAGAGAAAATAAATTACATATAGAAACAAACAGCTTTGGCAAAGAATTGAAAAATAGCAGTATTGCTTACAGAAAGCACTGAGATACCAACTTCCAATTTTCTACTGCAAATCACAAGCTCCAATTTACTTCATATTCTGTTTAAGTATGTAAGGAACCATAACTCTCTTGGAGAGAATTCAAGACAAGATACTGTATGTAGCTGTACCACTTACCTACTGTAATAAATACAAACCTGTCATGTCTTACCCTTTCTACATTTTTACTTGAATTAGCTTTCAGTCAGTCTGAAATAGGCAACACTTGACGAGCAGGAGCTGCGTTAGAGCACCACACTAGAGCATGCAGGCACAGCCCTTGGCCCACACCTCACTCACCTCCAGTCGCTTCTGAGCTTGAGCGAGGCACATCAGGTCTACACAAACTCTGCCATCTAGAAATCACCCCAAAACTACCTTACCTCTTATCACTACATACAGTGCCTTCCTCCCATATCTAACAGGAGGTACAGAAGTGCTATTCTATTTTCTAAACAGGGAACACAGTGACAGATATAGTATCTGACTGGAACAAAACTGGACAAGAGGCAAGGGCAAAATAGGAAGGAACTGAAGCCTGCCAAGCCACGAGCAATGCTGCTCAATGAACAAGCAAAGCTTCTCAAGACTTCATGGAAATTGGGAAAAGACATTACATCAGGTGGCTGCTAGAATTGCTAAAAGCGTAATTTTTCACCAGCAGGACAATTTCGTTGTTGTAGAGTTTATTGTCAATTCAAACCAGATCCCATACTTTTTCTGGTTTCATTTTCAATAAACCACAATTATAATTATAATTATAATTTGATTTGGGAAAGACTGAGGTGTTTTGGGGGGCCTATATTATATCTATAGCAAAAATTCTTAGGCTAGACAGCACAAGGACTTCACAGGAACATAAATAAAAATACACCATAAGCCTTGGAACAATTTGAAAAAGAAAATCCCAATTTCAAATATTCCCTTCCTGTTCTTAAGAACAACTCTAAAGATAATGGAGAAGAGGGAGATTAGTGATGTTTTGTAGCTTTCTTTTGCAAAGTATCAGTCCTTTCGTGTAATACGAATTCTGACCTCAACATTCTCTGTAGAAAGCATCTTAAGTTAGCTATTTAACAGGATTTTCTGTATTGTGCATTTTTGAATGGTACATAGATGCAGACCAGGCCATTTCAGAAGTTATAAAACTTGTTTTTCAACCACTTCAGAAATTTCATTTTTGCTCATAAACTTTGACAATAAAAGCTACTTAATTTCCACTTGAGAAAAAATTCCAACATTTATACAGCTTTAGAAAAGACAGGGATCTTTTAACCTCAGAAATCCTAGCATCATACTGACTTAAGGGTTATTTTCCTCCAGCTTCTTCTATTCCTATTTCCCCTTCATTTTGGATACTGGAGAGAAGTCTTACAGAAGAAGTACTCCAGTGACTCTACAATGATCACAGACAAAACAACTCAGATATGACTCAGAGCAGAAAAGGTTCGTGCAAGAAGATACAACTTGGGCTTTTTGTTCTCTGTGTTTGTATCTTCTCTGTGTTCGTCTCTGTTTTTCCTTTCCCAGGACACACTGGTTCCCCAGCTCACACCCCAAAAGGCATGTCTTAATTTGGAAGAAATTGTCCTCAGAATCTGGCATACATACATTTTCAGATATATTTTCTCACCTAACTCTGTGAGTTTATAGAACTCATAGATATTGATTATAGCACACTATTTAAGCATTCTTGTATGGCCCACTGAATATTCTGATAAGACTTGTAAGAAAGCTGTAAGACTTCCACAGTATGCAAAACTATTCTTACATATTATTGAATGATTAATGTAAAAATACCAAAGACTGCAGGATTAACCCACATATCAGGGTGTTTAAGAATGACTGAACAAGCATTTTCACTCTTGACTTCAAGGAAGTTTGAATTACTTTTTTTTTAATGGAAAAAACATTCAAGTGACTACGAGATAAAATGTTCTCCTTAAGAACTATTTGAATAGATAGATTGAAATACAAGGCACTTGTGCCATTTTTGCAAATACAAAGAGCTAAGCTTTCATGAAGCACGGTTAAGAAAGCTTTGTGTTCATATACCTTTATTTATGAATCTAAAATACATACCTACTGTCAGTAAGTAAATAAAAACAAAATACACAAAGCATCTAATGAGAACTGATTTTCTCAGGCTTAATATACATGTGAAAAAGTAACTCATGAAATATCTACTAGCATAGTTTTGGATGGAATACAAACAAATAGTACTGTGATGAGGTTTACTAACGTGCATTGTCACTAACCAGCTTACCCATCAAATGCCTGGAGTTCACATTCTTTAAGAACTGCGAGAGCGTGTCCTTCATATTCAGTTACTGTGGAAAATAATATTATCAGAAGATTAAATAATTTTGAAGGTTTTGTTTGTTTTTTTTCTTTTTTTGAATGAATTGTCCCCTAACATAAGGAGCATACAGTAATGCAGTTCAGATTTTTTTTTAGATCTTTAAATGCATTCAAATTATAAGAAGGTGTGCTCTACAGTTACGCTAGGTAAAAGGCAAAACACATTAAAACTCAGCTGCCATCAAACACACGGCTATTTAGTGCATTTAAACTCAGAGAATTAGAGAAGATGTTTGTTGCATCAAAATGCAAGTTTTCGCATTGACACAGTTGGTAAACTTCAGGAAAATGTAAGCATATCCTCAGCTAAGACTGAATTATTTCAGTATCAATCAAATTTAATTGCCTTTGTGTTAGTATATGCAAATTGCTAAATCAAAAATGTGAGGAGTTAAACACAGAAGAATGAAATCAAGCCAAATACCAGTGACAACAGAATATAACACACAGAGGAAGGTGGCACAAGTATACACCAGAGTTCATAGCCTCTGGAGGAAATGAATCTGTCACTCTACATTGACATCTCTGTGTTTGCTGATACCCTGTATAGTACTGTAAATGCCAGTGAAGACAGGATAAACTGGCATACTACAGATGGCACAAAGCATCCTAACTACATTTAGCATTTTCTAGGCCAGCTTTGCCAGAAGAGACAGCCCAGCTGCAGCCACCCATCAAAGATTTTTGCTGACTGACATGACACTTGCAGATGGATTTTTTGTGTAAGAATGTGCATCATTATATGCAAAATTACATTAATCTTTCATGCTTGTCTGTCCCTGGTGCTAGCACAGTTCAAGGCTTTTCTCCAGTGTTTCTAAACACTGCTAAAATTATTAGTCTTGGTGTCTAAAACAATCATTCCGTATCTGTACCTGTTATAACAGTATTTCTATAGACTACTCAAACGCTGCTTGTAACAACTGAAAACACCTCTCTCTCTCTCTCTCTCCCTGTATACACACACACACACGCGAATTCATCTATACATAACTCTTTTTTTTAAACCAAAACAAAAGTGATAAAAAATTTTTACACTTCACACTAAACAATTCTATATTGGTATATAACTTCAAAGTCTCCCAACCAGTAGTAACGAAGTTCTAGTGCTTCGTGTTTTTGAAATTCTTCATTAAACGCTAGTTATTTTTATTATATCAAAAGGCAGAGAATTACCGTTTTGCTACAGAGATGCCTATCACTATCATACTATCACAGCTTTCAGGAACCGTTTATAGAATTTACTTTCATGCAGGACCTCTTCTGGAAGACCAAAACCCAATATTTAAGCTATCATACTCAGTTTTGCTTTTACCGATGGGAACTATCCCTTTATTGTTATCTGTAGATTGTGAAAAAAGGGACCAACAAAACTGTGGATCATGCAAAAATTCAGAAGGGTTCAAGTATCTTACCATTGCTTAACTGTGGAAAAACTCTTTCCATGAAAACAAAGAGTTGGTTACTGGGTTACATGCCTTTTTAAATTAACACAATGACATTTAGCAAGTTATGAGTACAGTCTAATTAAAATGGCACGGTAAATAAGATTTCATTTTGTCAAAGAAAACACGCTTTGTGGTTTCCTAACGTAATGTAAGTTATGTTTACTATTATAAAATTAATTCACTCAAAGAACAAGGACATGAAAATAAAGAGGACTCACGTCTGTAGAAATCAATAAAGGCAGTGAAAATGACTAGTGTTAGCCAGATTGATGGGGACTCCATCCTCTTTGCATCTAATAGCTTAAGTTTGGTAATTATAAAGGAGGGCTACTATAAGGCTTAACACTAGGGATAATTCCAAGAAATTTAAAATTTTATGTGTGTGACAAAAGTACACAGTACATGTAGTTTGAAAGATTGGGAAAAAAAAACAAGGTAATGAAAAAAATGATGTTTCCAGGAAAAACTTCATGAGAACATGTAGAAAAAAAAAAAAAAAATCCAACAGAGACACAAAAAACACACATCTGAAAAGTTTTCTGCAGGCTTGACAACCACCAGAGGGACACATAGAAGTTATTCTGATAGCTGGAAAAGAGCTAGATGTCTGAATACTTGGTTCTGTTCTGGGGGGGGAAAACACCAACACCAAACCCACAAACAAACAAAGCACAAAACTAAAATAAAAAGTAAAAAAATAAAAATAACACAATAAATTTTGGTAAGAGGAAGAAAGAGCTTCCTTCATCATTCAAGAAGGATTCAGATTATATATTTGGCAAAAATGTTATCACAAAAGTATTATTTAATGCTTTTTCCAACCATTTCTTAGGCATAATTGAAAATTTGCCTTTTTCTAGGACATTGTTCCCAACTTGAAACTTAAATGAGGGCTGGAATTTACAAGTAATGGCATCCTAAAAGTGTACCTCAGTTGAGCAGTGTCACACATAATCAAAAACAGTTTAACAGCCTGTCTCAGGTAGCCAACAAGAAACTAAGTTCATCCTTTACTTCAGCACTTTCAGTCCTAATTCCCACTTCCTTCTGCACTAAACACTTCAGAGATTTGTTTATTCCATGTAAGAAAAATAACCCCAAAACCCCAACAAAATACAATTCGCTCTTTAAGACCTTTGGCTAATTTCACTGAAATTAATACATCTAAAGTGTACAAAGTAATTTGGAAAAAAACCAAACCAAACCAAAACCCTACCAAATTTGACAATAATTACAGAAAGTAAACGCTATTTCGAACTCATTTACATGCATGCCCCTTCACTGCTGTATATCCTTGAGCAGGAGAGAGTATCTTCACTCCAAACTTCTAAATAATAATTTTTAAAAGGTTTATTCCAACAGAACTTACAATGAAGAATAAGATCTGTAGCTTGATCCTGTAGGAAGCAACAGTCAGCTACCAAAATACAAGACTGGATGAGGAGAGCTCTGTCATGCAGCACTCCACTGTCAACGTTCCTTGGTTGTTTGGGTTTTTTTGTTTGTTTTTTGGGTTTTTGGGTTTTTTTTAGTAACCAGCAAGTCTTGAGTTGTATATGCACCGGAAGGTATTTCAGAGGTTCAAATTGCCTTCAAGATTTTGGGCACAATAAATTTTAAGCTTTAAACATGTCTGTGTGAAAAGACTAAAAGTAAACTATCTTCAGTGTAAAAATTGTACAAAAGTGTTCAAATTTTACTACCGCTATACACCTTTGTACAGGAGTATATACTTAAATATTAGCCACATTTCAAAAAAAGCAGTAACAGCGAGATGCAGACTCCAACTTCACAAAATTCAAAGCAATTATAGGAGGAAAAAAAACCCTTATTTTTATCAGAAGATGGTGCCAGCAGACAGGATTTTCTCAGCATCCCCCCCACCACCACTCCTTTTTCTTTTTTTTTTTTTTTTTAAACGCATAGTTCTTCATTACTTAGTTTTCGCCTAGTATTTCAAACTGATGTAGTTTTCTTATTTTGCCTGTAGGAGGAGTGTTAGGCAGCTAATAAGCACAGTAGTATTTGCACGTTGCCAACATAACCTTATGTATAAACCATTAAACATTTCTCTGGCTATAGCCAGAAGTTTAAATATTTAAGAGAAAAATAATTAAAATATATGCTTTAGACATTTTTTTATTCAATTAGGAAAAATTTTTTAAACCATGACAAATTATATTCATAGCTTATATTAAATTCTATTAATTAATCTAAAAACTAGTGACAGATTTGGTTTAGTAGTCCACCTTTAAGATTCCAGGTGACATTACATTAGCTAAAAATGTAATCTCATAGATTGATGATAATGCTGCAGAGTCTAACAAAGAAGGTTATGTTCACAGTAAAGATAAAAGACACACTAACCAGTAGGAAGGAATAAATTTTTTTAAAGGTAATTTTCTTTAAATAGTTGCTTCAAGTAATAAATATTTAACAATATGATATAGTCAGTCAGCTCTAAGGTATGAATGACAAAAAAAAACCCCACAACTTTAAAGAAGTACGACCAAACAAGGCCAAGTTCAATTTCTAAGAAAACAGCATTATTAATAATCTTTACACTATCGCCTATGCCCTGCAGGTGAAAAAATGTCTGCGAGAATCAAAACTTAAAGCTTCTGGTGTCCCCTTATCAAAGGAAGCTAAGAAATTATCACTACAGAATTCTAACGCAGACAATCTTCACTTTTGTTCTCATGCATCTTTAATCTTTAATTGATTTTACTTTAAATTGTGGGCTAAGTATATATATGCAGGTAACAAAATTAGCAAGATAAATCTCATAAATAAACATCTCTTGCATTATTATATCCTCATGCCTAAATCAGATTTGCTTGGAATGACTTTTGGCCTGCAATCTGAACTAGCCACGACTTCTTGTGAAGTTTAAGGGACAACTGCGGGATGAGCCTTCTACCGTATAATTTGTTTAAAGCTGGAACTGATTATTTTGCAAGCCAACTACAACATGCATAGGAAAAAGACTTTTTAGTGTTAAAATGTCTTGCACCAGAGTTTATACTTCATATGGATATGAAATGCATAATGAAAAATCAGCACTCTATTGAAGGGAATTATTTGAAATGGGAAATACTATTATCTGTTCTCTGTAAACTTGGGGACCAAATCTGATGCAGCATAAGCTGCAGTCTCTTCACAGAAGGGGGGAGAATTAGTGATCAGATCATTAATATTTTACTTAAGAAAATTCATTGTTTCCCTGTTCAATTTCTTATAAGAAGTCCACAAATGCACCTGTCAAAGGGCAAACTCAGGATACGAAGCAAAATTCTGGCAGAAACTAGGGCCTTAAATCCAAACATGTTATTGGGAACTCACTGTTGAGCAGAAGGCAGCATCACTACAACATTAAAGTTGTACCTTCACATTCTCCAGACACCAAGTCATGCCCATGTGCCTCGTGAGAACTGCCCTTGTCATCACAGAACTTAATCACTTAGGCTTCCAGGTCATCCCTGAAACTGAGTCAGAATCCAGAAATAACGTGTCCTTTGGATAAGCCGCTCTTATGATGTCAGGCCAAGAGGTATTCTCAGAAGAGAAGCAGTATTTATGGACATGTGTTTGTCAGAATGCAGGAAAAACTCTTAGCAAGCATAAACTAGCATGTAATGCCTGACAAACTTGTATATTTTTACAGAAAGCTTGCTTTAAAAAAAATAGAAAACATATTTTACTAGTATTGATAGCTACAGGAGCAAAATATTCAATGAATAACAGAATTACTACAACATTTTTCATCAAATAAAAATGGGTCATATTAACTACGGTTCCAAATGCACTGCTTGCAGCCAGTAAACTCAAATTGTCTTGCACACTTAAGTATTACTTCCACATAGGATTAAACTATGCTTTTGAAGCAACTTACCTGTGACATCAGTTTTGATGTCGGCAAGCTTAAAAAGAGGTGCAACTTGTTCATAATAAACATGAGTGGCTTCTCTTTTGTGGCTGCTTGGATTAACAAACACCTTTAAGGATTTTGGCCTATTTTTAAAGCCTAAAAAAGAAAACAAACCCAAACATTTAAGATTACACATAGCCCAGTTATTTTTGACATTTCAATGAATTTTTTATATTAGAACCATTACAGTACTGTA
>JAVSBS010010636.1:62041-72199 GCA_033124195.1 Coracias cyanogaster
TATTGTTTCTCACAACTATCGAGACTGCTATACCTTAAAGTATACAATTACAGACACTGAAGTTTGCTTACATACTCTCATTAACGCACCCAGAACCTTTACCCATTTTTTCACCCTGCGACTCGCATCCGCCTTCGTTGTTCCATCTGCAGTCATGTCCATTCCTTAGTACCTAAGGCCCTCCACTTCCTCTAAGTCTTCCCCATTAACATTCACACTCCAGACTCTAACTTTCTTCTTGAACGTTCACTATTTATCTTAAAATTACAGTATGGATTACTTCTGTGTATACAGCTCATAAAAAGTAGAAATTAATCACACTAACCAAAACACTGTAGGAACCAGGGGGGGGAAAAAAAGTATATGTCAAAACCTTGTTAAACCTTGCTATAGGAGCAGGGCAAAATGTGGAGAAGTTATAAAATTGGGCAACAAAAAAACCTCAAAACATCAAAACTATCAAATTTAATATGAAACACTCCCAGTAGGCTTATGACAGGAACACCCAAACCAATATGACAATCCAATAGTTTTCTTAGATTGCACATCGAACAGTGCAAAGGAAATTCCCCCATCTCAAAAGAAGTCCAAAGAAACAAAGAAATATCAAGCTTAGTAATGTCATTCAGAAATCTGAGAATTATTTCATTTTATATTTTTCAAGTTACATTTAGGTCTTCAAAGTAATGAACTCCAAGCAAACACCACCAAGAAACACTGCTATGCAAGCAGGACCTTGCCTTGCACATTGATCCCATGAAGCAATTTTATTACTTGGAATATTGCATTTTGTTGAAATAATTCATACTAAAACAGTAACAATACTTTCCAAGTTCTCTTTTCTATAATTTCTACACTTGTCATGATTCAGGGAGGTTGATTTGCTGCAAAAAGCAAGTGGTGGCAAGTGATACCGCTGTTTCTTTTGTAATTACTTAAAATATATGGTTTGAAAAATTTTGTACTTCATAAATTCCTACATAAATTCCAAATTTTCTTTTAGTATCAGGTTAGACTATCACTCTTAGAAAATCTGGTAAGTATTCTGTTCTCAACATTCAAGAACAAAATTAGTAGCAGGCAACAAGGGCAAAAGGAACCAAGAGTGAAAGCACCTTTTCCAGCCCCACGTAGAGGATTACTTCCATTTTTACAGCTGTACGTCCCTCCAGAGTGTCAGCTGGGACTCCTGAAGTTGTTCCCACTTACTTTACCTCAACAGCTGAAGAGAAACTTATCAATGCTTATAAAGATCTAGACTCTTTACAGTGGTGCCCAACAAGGGGCAATGGGCACAAACTGGAACACGGAGTTCCATCTGAACATAAGGAAAAATGTCTTTCCCTTGAGGGTGACGGAGCACTGGAACAGGCTGCCCAGAGAGGTTGTGAAGTCTCCTTCTCTGGAGACTTTCAAAATCCACCTGGACGTGTTCCTGTGCAACCTGCTGTGGGTGAACCTGCTTTCGCAGGGGGGTTGGACAAGATGAGGTCTCTTCCAACCCCTACCATGCTGTGATTCTGTGAACAATTCCTCAGAGAAATTACAGCTAAATACTATTTCAGCATCAAAGGGGAGCATATTCCTTAAGATTAAAACATAACAATTATAAAAGTCCCATAGATTATTTATTTTACTGAAACACATCAAAGAATCTGGAAATGAAAACTAGCAGTTTATCCAGTTTGTGTTAATAAATCTTAAAAAGATTTATTAAAGATACTGAAGGAAATTACTGGATCAGTTCAGTGCTGTAACCTGAAAGTATACACAAAAACCAAGAATTCTAATTATATTTATGGCAAAATGTTACACACAGTGCTGTGTCGCTGCATGGCAAGTTAATCCTGGTGAATCCTTAATACCTGATGAATCCTAAACATCTTCAGTAATAAGCCTTAGTACCTACATTTAAAAGTATCTCCTTTAAAAAGGAGATAAAAAGAAAACAGCAAACTTGGTGAGGACAGCGGTTGTGCTAGAGGGCAAGGCTGCCGTTTATGAGGACCTTGATTGCCTAGAAGAAAGGTTTGATAAAAGCCTCAAGATGTTCAATAAAGACAAACACAAAAGCCAGCACCTGGCCCCGCGAAACTCTAACAGTGCAGACTGGAGATCACCAACTACACAACTCCTCTTTACAGAGCATCTGAAGTCCCTGAAGGACAAGGAGTTGCACATGAGTAAACGACGTGTCCTTGACGCCATGAAGGCCAAGTGCTTACTGGTTGCAGTAACAAGAGGACAACCAGCTGTTAAAAGGGTGCCACTACTGCACGGGTATTGAACATCTCCTGAAGCAAAGTCTCAAAAACTGCATCCACTTTTAGGTCCCTCAGCACAAGACTGATAAAGTGGGGTGAGTCCGACAGAGAACTGTGACTGCAAAGAGGGGCTGGAACAGGCTAAATAGAAGAGGCAGAGGTAGCTGGCTTTGTACAGCCTGAAGAAGAGAAAATGCTGTCCTGAAGTATCTACTGTGGGAGTAACAAAGACCACCAAGCCAGACTTGTTGCAGGTGCAAGGACAAAAAGCAATGGACACAAGTTGCAGCAGGAACATCCCAATCTGAAATAAAGAAAAAACACTCTTCGCAATGAGGGCTGTTAAGTCATGGATCACATTGCCCAGAGAGGCTGTGGAATATCCATCCTTAGAGATTTTCAAAACTTTTCTGGACATGGCTCATAGCGACCTGATCTTAGAAGCTCACCTGCTCTGAGCAGGAGGCTGGAACAGATTATTTTCAGAGGTTCATTCCAACCTACATTCTTGATTCTCTGGAAACAGAAACAAGCACTGTAGGTATGTAACTTAGTGTAATTTCTATTCAGAATTACAACACAAGCAAGGGAGACTAAACAAAAGTTTCCAAACACAAATAATCATCACAAAGACAATATAGTAATCATTATTTAGACACTTAATGGAAATCTGCTATTCCATATTGTTGCAGTCTTTTAGAAGTCATAAAAATATTAAGACCAAAAAAATTATTTCTGTGACTTGAGATTTTGCCTGAAGTGTCAATAGACATTAAATTGAAAACTACAAGGACTCCTGATTTAAAAGATAAAAAAAATCAGGCACATTCCTCAATATGCTGTCGTGTTTCCTATCTTCTCTACAGGAACTCCTTCCTGTGATGGGCTGGCCTTAAATACTCAACCCCAACGAACATCCAGAGCCATAAAACTGTAAAAACTGACTAGAGAGTCTTTGATTTGTAAGTAAATCATACATTTCAACTTTAAATAGAATACACAATGAAGAGGGAAAGAATAGGGAAGTATAGATTTTGTAGAAGTAGAGAAAGGTGATGAAGTGTCACAAATTCTGTTACCCAGACAGCTAGAGTTACAACAGCCTTTAGGAGAAAACTGAAAGGAAAAAAAGCAAACATCGCTATCTCAGTTAACTGTTTTTGAGTTTTAGGTGTAAACATTTAATCCCCAAGTGGTAATATAAAGTTGTAAAATAAAACATGAGCAGGCAAAAGAATACAGACTTTTCAACTGGTGGGGAAAAAAAAAAAAATCATAGATTTTTAAGGAAAAAAGTTGAAGTTTTGTGATGGTTTTTTGTTGTGGGTTCAGGTTTTTTTAACCAAAACCTAATTTGTTTGGTGATTCTAAATCAGGAACTGTATTTACAATTATATATATTAGGCTATTGCTGAAAAGTAGATCAGAGTGAATACCTAAGTCCTAGTGTGATTTTCAAGAACCAAATGAATTCCCAGGATAAGAGTGTTAGAATATTCCATTTATGACTACTTAAATATCAATTTAGTGTTTTAGAGAGGTAAATTATTTATGGAAACAGGTACCAAACAAGGCATTTGAGCAGAGATATAGTACACTACTGAAGTGGCTTCTTCCTGCCAAATGATTGCCAACTGACATGAAAGGATGATCACAACAAAAAATCATTATTTATCATTCCCAGCATGCACTGGACAAGTTTAAACTCAGTTGTTTGGTGCGTTATATGAAAGAATATCCAGTAACACTCAAAATTAAATTTTCACACACTCATATGGTGAAGTTTCTCTAAAAGTATTTTTAAATAATAATCTTTTAATCTTCTTTAAGCAACATCTGTATGAATGAATCAATGTCATTTACTACAGTCTGCAACTGATTTCAGGCTGCCAGCCTTTTGGTGTTCTCCCGACTGGTATTCGGGTATTGTGCTGTGGCTGCTCCATTTGAAATGAACCAGCAGCCTGAAGCAGGAAGGCCAACTGTTCCTCTAGTACTAACAAATGTGCTAATATGCACTAGTTTAAACTTGATCTATCAAGTGAATCAGTGAACCATGAAGGGTGGTGGGTCAATCAGGGTGTTCTGAAAACAAAGGCTTATAGGGCAGCAGAGACGCTATGCTCAGACATACATCTGTGCTGCTTTCAGCTCTTAGCTTTATGAAAATGGGTTTATGTTACCAAAGTTAAGAGCCTGGAATCATGTCATTACTGCATACATTTACAAATACTTTATACAAGACTAAGAATATCATATGTGAGGAAAACTAATAATATGAGACCAATTTGTTAATGTAACCATGGAGACACCACTGTTAATATTAACTAACCAAAGTTAATGTTTAACATTAATGGTTTAATTAAAACTTCATGCATGAAGTTCCAGACATTCATATCAAATCCCAGTGTGAGAGATACTACAGAATAGTAGATAAAAATAAAATGCGCTTAATGTATTTATTGCTACTTTATCATTTACTCTTAACCATATTTACTGTCTTGTTGGTTTACACAGTTTAAGTAAAACTTTTCAAATCAACTCTTAATAAATATAAGTCTCATATTTCTAAAAAATGGCTAAGCATTGATATTTATGCATTTTTCTCATTTCTGGACCCATCTTAACCCTTTAAGAAAAACTAAGCATTTGCATGCAGAGGATTTTAAATGCATGTCCCCACTCTACATGCCTGTAAGTCCAGTACAAAAAGATCTGATATACAAATGGAAATCACTGAGAGTCAGACACACAACAGGTCTGACATGAGGTCAAGAGCTTACTAGAATCTAAGTTGCTGTCTGGGGCTTTCAGGGAGCCAGTCCAGAATCAAGGCTCCACAGGTGCACACCTTAGGATGGCAGTGGTTATTTCCATCAGTTTGGATGTGATACACAGAAGACAAGTTTTCCTGAACACCATTATCATTGAGCAAGCTCTTCATATCTGGCTGGCATGCATCTGAACCACAGCAACATTATGTGGAAAATAAGAATTTATTTAAAAGTGGGAACATGATAGTACATGTGTTTTGTTACCTTGTCTCTCACACACAAAAAGTCGTAATAGCAGCCACTGCAACTAAATCCTAAACAACTACAGTATATCTGTGTGCTCAATTATAAGATGACAGGCTTTGTAAAAAAGTCATAGCCTGGTTAGACTTTAAACTGAAGTACTCTGAACACAAATTCAATGCAACAGGGGATACTCAGTATGAGAAGAGTCAGAATGACTAGGAAAACCATGCAAGTAAACATTCATGTCAGACAAACCACACAGCAAACTGTGTACATGGTATTTCAGAAACTATGAAGTCTTCATTAGAAGACATTTCCAGATAAAACTCTAGCCTGTATCATCACTGATAAACTTGCTGTTGTTGTTCCTTGATTAATGTATATGCATAAAAAAAACCTAAAAACTTGTCAGAGTACGGTAAACAAATAGAAATTACATTTATTTTCAAATGAGACACACATTTCAGTAATATCTAGCCATCCTGACAAATGAAAGTACATGTTTACTGACAGCCATATCCAAACATATATACCCTCTACTTTGGCAAATCACCTGCTTTTAATTTGCTCCAGCCTAGAAGCAATAAAAAAAAAAAAAAAAACCTTTAAGTAAATAACACAGCAGTTAATGAAAATTTACTTTGTGATCAGGTAGATTAGAAAAAAAAAAAATGTACACTTAAATTTTTACTGTTTCAGAAGGAAGAAATTTTAACTTTATTCTGCAGTTCCTAAGGAAACCAAACAAAGAGCCTATTTGAGTTCATGAACAAAGATGTCATGAGCACTATTGTGAAAGCAAGCTGCAGGATAAACTATGAAAATTCATACCTCTGCTTGAAACAGTGATATCAATGTGCCTTTTGAGATTCAGTTACTGAGGAATCAACTGAACTTATCTGCATTTTATACTTGTACTCCAGACTTGAATCCCACTGGAAGCTTCCTACCAATGTCTGACACACTTTAAATCAGAAGACTTTTTTCTGAACTATACCATTCATGTTTGAATTACTGATAACGTGTCTCTGACAGTGAATGCAGAAATGCTGCTGCTTTTTTGGTGATTTTCTGGATACAAAGGCAGTTTGAATATCGACTCAGACTTCAAAATGTAAGTGTGAAAACTACTTTTATTGTAATTACAGAACTTAAAACAATATACAGATTAGTAAATGATACTATGAAGGTTGTGTTTGATTTTGTTTGTTGGGCTTCCCCACCCCCCAAGTCCTGATTATTCCTGAAGTAGAAGGAAAAGAGGAAAACATATTGATTAGAGATCAAGAAAAATCTGCAGAAGATTTGAGCTTCTTGAGAAAGACTGAAGCTGCAAGAAGAATTAGAAGCAGCAATATTACACAGAATGCATTTTTTCAGGTTCAGGTGGCTTCCAATTACAAAGCTATAAAACAGAGACTGCACCTCGAAGTCAAGGCAACCTGAGCAAGAGATACTGCAGCTTTTTTTTCTGTGAACATATGGTATCACTGCTCCTGATGGATGGAGGGTAATCTGGGAACAAAACAGACATTTGCTCCTTATGCAAATGTCCTTGCCTTTATGGGTAGCTGGAGATCTGCAAGAATCTTGGCACTTCTGCCGATTTAGATATTTCATGATAAAGTCTTTCAAAAAGAGGCAGGGGAAGGCACTTTTTAATACACATTTTATGTGGAAAATCCAAAGCATATCGTAAGCAAACAATTTAAGAACGCACCATTAATAACTCATGTTACTTTACTTTCTCTAATATCTGCTTTTGACAAAGTCACTTTACTAGAAGTACAGTATAAATCGTTATTGAAAGTGTTGTTACAAAGACTACAGATGTGAATCAGATTACACAACTCAAATCTTACACTACTAACAATTCAGCTGGAGTTTTAATAGTTTATTACAAGATGGATTGTTTTTCTTCTCTAACAAACAAACTTATTTGCTACAGTCTGTAAACAGAGACACATTTTTTAACTAAATCAAAGCATTTGGTTTGTTGGGGTTTCTTTGTCGTTTTGGTTTTTTAAATCACAAGTGTGCTACATTGTGCATTTTCCACTATTCCAAGTTACAGTGAAAAGCTGTGACTTCTTGTGGCTGTTTTCCCCCCTAAAAGGTGAATACTTTTTTTCTTAAATTTCATACAGCTCCCAAGAAAAAAAAAAAATGCAACTATCATGGGTTAAACAAAGCATCCTGAAACTGGCACTAGCCCAGGCAAACACAGAAAGGTATCTGTACAATAAAGAATTGCCTCTCATCACTAGAGTCAATACATTTTGTATCAAATTATACAATAAGAGTCCTACAGAACCTTAAGAGCTCTTCCACCTGTGAATTTATGAAGAGGAAAGCCTCTCCCATTAATCTCTTAAAGAATCTTCAGGCCTCAAGTGGGAACTCCTAAACAGTCACCAGGAAATCCCCAAAGAGCTCCCAGGACTGCAACAACTGTAGTACCATTGGATGTGCTGCAATTCCAAGTGAAAACATCAAAAAGGTATTTTACTTCTTTAAGAAATGGATTTCCCAGAAGGCTCTTCAGTCAGAATACAGAAAGCTACTTATTTTCAGTAGCTTCCAAAAAATAGCATCACTTTTAATTTTTACAGATGCATTAGTCAATTATTGTCATTTTCCTAAATTTTACACTTCACCATGTAAAACTTCAGCAGTAAACATTTTCCAGCAATAGTCATATCTGCGTCTTAACTTCCACAGGCAGAAGATTTTTCTCATATTCACTCAACCTTATGTGTTGCCCATAGAAAAAAGTATGAAATAATAATGACACCAACCTCAATTAAATACTTACCATTCAAAATTTCCTTTAGATGTCTAAACCATGAATGACAATGATCTTCACTTAAGTTATTTAAATGGATAGCACAGTCTGTTAGTTTATTATCTTCTTTATACAAGCATTTAAAAATTGTGATACCCAACAAAGTACCACCTTTTTTCTGCCCCACAAAACGGCGACGTTTCAGTTTTACTGAAAATACATCTTTCATTTCAATGATCTCCTCTTGAGCCTGTAAAATCATACTGGAATCACCTGTAGGGGAGGAGAGGAAAAAAAAGGTTATCGATATGTTTAGGAGTCATACGTTGAAAAAAAAGAGATAGTTTCATCTCTAGATTCAATCACTGGTCTTATATTTTACCGAGTTTGTTATTTACATTAAGTATCCAGCTATTCTAATAATGCAGTTTCAAAGAGATTATTTAATCCCTTTTCCCATATTCAGAAAAATAAAATTAAAGTGAACCACTTTTTTTTATTTGCATTCAAAAAGTAAATTCTTCATTGTATTATCCTAAATCATAGCAATTATAGCAGTTGTATAGCCCTAAATCTTAGATAAGAAAGTGTGCCGTGATCCAAGCTGACTATATGCTTGGCATTTTTTTTTCCATTTGACAACAGCTGCCTTTTGGGTTTAGACTAGAGACATTAGAAAATAGTTAAGCAAAAATAGAAAAATAACCCAAAAGCATGTTACCCATCTTATTTTTCATTTTCAAGTTACAAATTTACTTTAGAAGAAAAGTAAAACAGTTTCAAAAGTTCTTGTGACAGGTCAAGACCCCAGCCCCCAGGGCTATTTGTGTTAGGCTGGAACACTAAGTGGTGGTTTTCTCATCTTGGGGCTGTTACACACATGGACCCTGTGGCTGCAGACACTATCTCTTCCAGTGACATTAGTTGCAAATGCCTTTTAGAGATCTATGAATAGAACCACTGTGGTACAGGCTTCACCTTTTTCTGCTCTCCTGAGCTATAAAACACCTGATTCCTCAGAAACAAAGTCCAATACACAGACTGGAGGAAAAATGTCACCATTCCTGTAGGTGTCAGATACTCTGGATATAAAAAGAAAAGTTTCCATGCTTTCTTTTCAATTACAGCAGATCCAATAGACTAGACCAATAAAGGTCCCTTTGCAGCCCAGGGCAAGAAAAGCTAGAAAGCAGAAACCTTTTCCAAATGTAGCAACAGCTCAGTCAAGTGCTTTCGCAATTGCAAAAGGCATGAAAGATTCTGATGGATTAATAGCTGCTGCACGCTGTACCAAAGAGCCAGGGAGAAGCTGCAAAGTCTGTTTTAACTGTCTTCCTGGGAAAGGTGGACAGCACTGCAGGTGAGACTGCAAAATCAAGTGGCACCTACTTCATTACACCACATGAAGCTGAGGGCTCCAGAAAGTCACGTTTCTGAGCAGGAAAAAGAAGTCCGTGGCAATTACATTCTAAGTATTTTATAATTCTTTTAACTGTTTGACGGCAATACTTCTCAACATCATTTCTTTAACCAGACTAAGCAGTGATCACCTTTCTATCCAGAAATCCTGGAGGAGTGCACCCCAGCAATGCTGAAACAGCTAAAGCTCAAGTCAGTATTACCTCGCCACACAATTCTCAGCCAACCCATTTTTTCGTGTTCCATACCAAATAACGTAATGCAGATAGAAGCATGACCTTATTATACTTCCAACAGTTTCCCAACTTGTTACATTTTACCATCTTAACTTCTCCATGTATCAGCTACTAAGGTGTAAAATTTACTAAAATCATTCAATTCTTAGCAGGAATACTGTGACCAGTCAATGCTTGTCTGCATGGAGATAGTACTTTCACAAGATTCCCTTAGAATCATTATGGTTGGAAAGGACCACCAGCATCATCAAGTCCAACCTTCATCCTAACATCTCTCTAGCCACTAGACCATAGCCTCAAGGGTTACATCTACTCATTTTTTAAACACCTCCAGGGATGGTGACTCCGCCACCTCCTTGGGCAGTCTGTTCCAGTGCCCAACCACTCTCTCAGTAAAGAATTTCTTCCTAATATCCAATCTAAACCTCCCCTGA